>JASPKZ010009147.1:0-86986 GCA_030220185.1 Diploptera punctata
AAATATTCCCGATCGGGACAGGCTCCTGGGTGAGATATTTTCGGGGTTTTTCCTCACATATAAGACAAATGTCAGGAAGCTTAGGGCACAACGGCCCCCGAAAATAATCCGGTCATCATCATCATCCTTATCATTATCATCCTTATCATGGATTTATCAGAGAAAATTGTGAAATTCAACAAATCAATGGGAATCATTAATAGAGTTTTAAAACCTTCATTAGTGCAAAAATCAACTCGTACTCGTCTTTATCAAATAATGGCTCGACCAGTCCTATGTTATGGGAGTGAAGCGTGGACTATAAGGACGAGAGATGAAAGCAGACTAACAGCTTGTGAGATGAGATTTATGCGCCGAACAGCTGGCTACATCAAATGGGATCGAAAGAAAAATGTAGAAATCCTTCAAGAACTTAATGTGTCACCAATACTGGACTGCATCTCCAGATAGGCCTATCAGCTAAACTGGAAGGAACATGTCTCAAGAATGGCTAGATCCAGGATCCCCAAGGCTATAATGAACTACTCTCCAAATGGGAAACGGTCACTTGGTCGACCTATGAAAAGATGGCACGAAAACCGCTTTCTCAGACCGTAACAGTTCTTGTAGGACTAATACCTAACAGGATGATGATGATGATCATGATGATCATCATCATTCTTCACCGGTGTGGAAAGAAACGGGAAGCTAGCACACCTTCAGTTGCCTAGTAAAGCTGCAAAGCATAGCATGAAAATGCTATGATTGCAGTGAAAGACTTGCCCTCGGGGCAGAATTACTATAGAATGGAATATATGGAAGTAAATAAATGAAAGGAAACATATATATATATATATATATATATGTATCCATAGTAATTCTGCCCGAAGGCAAGTCCTTCACTGCAATCATAGCATTTTCATGCTATGCTTGCAGCTTTACTAGGGGATTGTAGCTGTGGTAGCTTCCCGTTGCTTTTCACACCGGTGAATGATGATGATGATGATAAGGATGATGATGGCCATATGATTTCGGGGAACGTTTGGGCCTTAAAATTTTCCTGATATTTGTCTTACAGGTGAGGAAAAACTCCGATAAAAACCTGCCCAGAAAAAACTGCCCCGTCAGTATTACGATCTCAATCCAACGTTTGAAGGGTCTGCCTAAAGATCTCTTGCCTGGTGG
The DNA here is from genome assembly GCA_030220185.1 of Diploptera punctata. Classification (NCBI taxonomy): domain Eukaryota; kingdom Metazoa; phylum Arthropoda; class Insecta; order Blattodea; family Blaberidae; genus Diploptera; species Diploptera punctata. The sequence continues at coordinate 1,165 of JASPKZ010009147.1, forward strand.
CTGGTATTTTAAGATTTGACGTGGTATTCTTCTGCTCATTCTTCTTATGTGAGATTTCCAGTTGTTTCTGTATTTTGTACATATTCCATGACTGATTCTGTTTGTAATTCTTTGAGAATCTCAGAATTCCATTTATGGTCTGTTCTTGAGTAACCTACAGTAAAGTAAAGTAAAGTGATCCCACAACAGACCCGGAGGCCCTTGGGGTAGTAGGAGGTTAGGGCTCCCACTTTTTCTAGACAATCGGCACTTTATGTCAGCCGGGTTGTCAGCCCTGCGTGACGGCCGCCTTTACCCCCAGAACAAGCGTCTGGTGCTCATTTCCGTTAGAGGCTGAGTCGACCCCAGGGCCATAGTGCCGCCAGAGGGTTTGGGTCAGTTTAAAAATCCTGACCCCAACGGGACTTGAACCCTCGACCCTCCGGCTTGTACATCTCATAAATTTCATTTCTGCCGCAGTTAGTCTTTGTTCATCTACACTTGCGAATTGTCCAGGCCTCACTGCCGTAACATAATATGGGTCTGGCCAGTGTTTTATAAATTCTAGTTTTGTGTGTTACTGTACTGTGTTTGGCTTGAAAATAGTATTTATAATTCCTGTTACTCTGTTAAACTTTATACCTTTTTGACTAAAATCTTTTTCCTCTTCGTATGTAACTTGCTATCCGAGATAGTTAAATGTGCTAGTTTGTTATAATATTTTATTATTAATAACATTTTTACTGCGAACTGATTTTTTTCCTAGGAAAGCTATGACTTTAGATTTTTCTGTTGAGATTTCCATGTTGTAGTTTATTGCAATTTGGTGAATTGAGTGGACTGAACGTTGTAGGTCATCTTCTGAATTCGCTATAAACACAATGTCATCTGCAAATGATAGGGTGTCTAAAATATATATATGTATATATATATAAAGTGGTATACTGCCATGTGGTTGTAGTTTCCATTCTCTAATAATTGAGTTCGTGTACATTATGAAGAATTTGCACTCTGTGTCCTAATAACAACCTTAAACGCATAATAAGGGTTAAAAGCTTGTGAAAATTCTTTTTTAAAAGCAGGTAAGTAATTGTAGGTGAAATTACAAAACGTTTTTAACTGGAGAAGACAGAAGGTGAATAATTAAACTGCTTATTTTCAGGTCGACGAGGCATGAAAATTGTTTTTTTCCGTTCTTATCTTGATTTCAAGTTTTGACGTCACGAGCAGTTGGTACTATCATCCCTTAACCAGCATCTCTTTGTAAAAAAGTACTCAGCTAAACCGGACAATAACGTTCATCCCTCTCTGAAACAAACACCTTATTCCAAGGACCAGCTATTATGAGGATTAGCGAGGTAGTTAAAGAAAAAAAGGGGACAAAGTTTATTTAATAAATTACCCTAAGCATTAATTATGGCTTACACACAGTTGCCCCAAAAGAAAGATGCAAAATTTAAATAATCACATTTCAGTTGCTAATAAACAGCGTTTATATGCAGGGTGTCTCAAATTTAAATGTTCAAAAGTGCGCAAACGATTGTACTGAAATAGAAAACCAATGGTCAGATGTGCATATTTAGTTTATACTTACTTACTTATTCACTGGCACTATCGAACCCGTAGGTTCATGGCTGCGCAGACATAAGCTCTCCATACATCCCTATCCTGAGCTAATGCTTTCCGATTATTCCCTTATAATCTACTTCCCTCAAATCATAGTTAACGTTAGTCTCCCACCTCATTCTTGGTCTACCAACTGCGCGTTTTCCCTCTGGCTTTCTTACAAGAAGCCTCCATGCAAGTCTTTCATTCCCCATAAGTACAACATGTCCTGCCCATCGCAATCTATGAGACTTAAACGTTCTTGTTATATCTGGCTTCCTATAAAGACCATGTAGTTCATTGTTAAATAGTCTTCTCCATTCACCTGTCTGTCCATCTCTCTTTGGTCCAAAAATTTTCCTAAGTACTTTATTCTCAAATACTTGTAATCTCCTTTCCTCCCTTAAAGTAAGAGTCCATGTTTCGCACCCATATAATATAAATGGTGGAATAACAGTTTTATATATTTTCAGTTTAATGTTTTTTGAAAGGAGTTGGGACATCAAGAGTTTATATATATATATATATATATATATGTTCAGAGTTCCGGGTTCGAATCCCGTTCAGGATTTATTTTCGTATCATACCATATATATATATCTAATATATATACATATATATATATATATATATATATATATATTGTAATTGTTTTTGTCTAATGCCACCAGGTTGTATTTTGTGACATTTCTGGCTTTCTCCCCTAGCATTGTCAGAATTGTAGTCCATTTCATAGTTTGGGGCACCTGGAAGGCGGAGTTACGTTACCCCAATGGTATGATGGGTGATAAATGATAATGAACCGCCTGCAGAGTTCTTAATTCCAGATCATGGGCAACCACAGGAATAATTCCCTTAAGAAAAGTTCCAGAGGTTTGACCGGGAATCAAACCCGGGACCTCGTGAACAGTAGTCAGGAACGCTGACCACTAGCCCATGAAGCTGGTCATATTGTAAAATTCGATTATAAAATAATTATAAATTATCTCTTGAATAGAATATCCGCCGCTGTGGTTTCGGGGTAAAACCATTGCCTCAGGCACAGTGGGCCCGTGTTCGTTCCCCGCTGGGATAAGTCTCTTGGGAGAGCTTTGTTCTTATTTCCCCTACCCCTCGCCTATAAGACAAAAATTGACAGGAAATTTTAAGGCCCAAATACTTCCCCAATACCATCACAATCATCCATTTGATATTCTCCTTGTTTAGTATGAATGTCGGTACTAATACATTTCATGACAAAATTCCGATGAGGAATTAGCCACAATATATAAAAAATATATTATAGGCCTAAAATAATGTACCTTGTATTCATTAACCTCAACTATTAAAATAATTATAACGTTGTAGAGGCCTTTCGAGACTAGTCCAATCCTTAGCAGATTGTTCTATAATGAACAGCTGGTCTGTAGAGAACAAAACTTCTAACTGAGGATAGAACTGGTTCCGAAAGGCCTACAATGTTTTAATTATCTTAATAATTATGGAGACTGCATACAAGGTACATAATGATATTATTTTATATTATAGTTTTTAATCACAAATAGGAATGAGATGCACAAAGATATTAAACATAGGTTCAATTCTGGAAATGCGTGTTATTATGCATTGCAGAGACTCTTGATGTCCCAACTACTTTCAAAAAACGTTAAACTGAAAATATATAAAACTATTATTCCACAATTATATTATATGGATGCGAAACATGGACTCTTACTTTAAGGGAGGAAAAGGAGAATACAAGTATTTGAGAATAAAGTACTTAGGAAAATTTTTGGACCAAAGAGAGATGAACAGACAGGTGAATGGAAAAGACTACATAACATTGAACAACATGGTCTTTGTAGGAAGCCAGATATAATAAGAACAGTTAAGTCTCGTAGACTGCGATGGGCAGGACATGTTACACGGATGGGCAATGAAAGACTTGCATGGAAGCTTCTTGTAGGAAAACCAGAGGGAAAACGCCCAGTTGGTAGACCAAGAATGAGGTGGGAGAATATCATTACCTATGATTTGAGGGAAGTAGATTATACAGAGAATGATTGGAAAGGATGAGCTCAGGATAGGGATGTATGGAGAGCTTATGTCCGCGCGGCCATGAACCTACGGGTTCGATAGTGCCAGTGAGTAAGTAAATATTATAGTTTTTATGCAGTGTGAATGTCTAAATAAACTGTCCGACTTAAATGTCCGTAAATCTCAGAGGTGAATAGCCACTCATTCGAGGAAAACCTGTCTTGTCCGATAGAATAGAAAAATATATGTGATCATGAGTAAAAATCATCTCCGATTAGTCGTGTCTCTGATAAGAGTAGCGTGTGATGTGGGGCAAGAAAAAAGTACCTACAAAGGGAGATGTTGGAAATTAAGGTAAGAGAGTGTGAGCGAGGGGGAGATTTTTTAAATTTATTTATATACAAATTTTCAATGTTTACACATATTTCTCTGCCTAATGTTTTATTTTCCTTCTCCACTCGTCTCTCTCTATCCACTTCATGTCTCCACTCCTGTAGTTCTCATTCCAGTTCTTATTTCTTGCATCCACGAGTTTCGAGGTCTTCCTTTCCTCCTTCTTTCAGGTGCACACCATTCCAATGTTTTCTGGGTTATCTTTCTTCTTGCATTCGTCGTACATGCCCATACCAATTTAATTGTTTGTATATTATATAATCTACCATTGAATATCTAATATACTGTATATTCATTTTTTCTCATATGACAGTGTTTCTTATTTTTTCTAATTTTGAACATCTATCCATTTCCATCGACATAAGTTTTTTCATTCTAAGTTTTTATTGAATTTCCAAACTTCAGCTCCATATGTCACAGTACTTCTCACTATTGAATTATATATTTGTAACTTATTTTTTCTGGCTATATGTTATAGCAGGATTTTAATATAATAAATATGAAAGTTTAAGTTAATAATTTTATATTTTAAAATTCTTTTAATATTTAAATATAACTTAAATAAAGAAAAACATCTAAATAATTAATTGTTGTTCATTGTTGAATAAAAATGTCTCAGTAACAATTAAAGAAATTGTATTGCATAACAGTCTTTCTTAATAATGCTTTTAAAATTGTTTTAAGTCATTGTTTTCAGAAATATAAAGCTTTCTGTTATAACTGTAATAAGAACACCTGCTTAACTGAATATTTTTAAATAAAGTATACTAAATTCTGATTGCATGTTAAAACAATTAACTTTTTGATTAACAAATCAAATTTAAACATTATATTAACCAATAGAATTTAAATATAAAATCATGTGATGTAATAATGTTCTTTAAAATTATAACAGAATTACTCTGGTCATTCAGCATATAACTTTCATCAAGGATAGAAGCAATAACAGCTCTCCTAATAAAATGTGATATTTAATACCAGAAGAATAGTTGATTCAAGAAAAGAAAAGAAAATAATTTAATTTTAATTGACAGTGAATAATAATACCATTTAAATTTACTTAATCTGCTGGGAACCTAGAAAATGAATAAATTTATAACTATTTCTACAAGAATCAGTTATTAGTGATTTTTAAAGTGTTTTCCTATCCTGTGTACCAACTTCCGACCTTGAGAAGAGATTCCAGCTCTACCGAAAATAAAACCCAACCTGAACCAGTAATTCTTTTTTGGAACTAATCCTTCAAAATGTTACTACAACATCGGGCATGAAGAGAGTTAGCTGCTTCAAAACGTCGCCACAACTTGAGACAAAGAATTACTTCTCCAAAATGTCGCCACAACCTGGGGCATAATGAAGATCTTACTATCTTACTACTTCAATGTCTGTTCCATAAGACTCCATTTATCATTGTTACTGCTCTACCTCTATTTATTCTGTTCTTAATATCACTTTCTTGTTTATCCTCTTTATCCACTTTTACTCCCAGATACTCAATTTCTTCACATCCTCTATATACCCCTTCCGATCTTCTAATATTAAATCTTCGGTTTATGCTCCACATCCCATATAAAATGTTTTTTTTTAAATTTTATTTTCAAACCACAGTTATCGTATTCGTTCAATAATTTTCTGTTTTTTTTTTTTTCAATACAGGATTAATATTTATTTTCTAACAATATTATTATTATTATTATTATTATTATTATTATTATTATTATTATTATATTATTATTATTATTATTTATTTGTCCGTGTGTGTGTGTGTAGGCCTATAGGCCTCTATACTCTTGTGAGTTTCTTCTCAGCCGCCGATGCGGGATTCAATTTTTTTTGTTTTTTAGAGTCAATGTGTACATCCATATAACAGTATGGTATTGTAAGAGTCTTATATATTTTCCATCTTGTGTTTTGAAAATGAAAAATTGCAAAAATAAAATATTACCTTCCTTATGATGGAATGACTTGCCTCTATACTTGGGGATACTAAGGACTAGGGGCTACTGTACAAAACGCGCCAGACTGACAGAACATTGAGATGTGTAATTTATGAGTGACCAAGCTGTTGTGAAGTAAGTTTTTTGTCTCTGGAATACGGTAAACACACGCGCACTGTACCGTTTTCTGAAGAAGGGTTGTAGGAAGCTGTAACAGCTGGGGTACAGACCTCTAATTCACCCCTTACCCTGGACACGGAAGTGTCCGTCTGGTTTTTATCGTTTTTAATATCGTCTTCCTCTTTATATGTTTCTCCTTCTCTATCTTCATAGGTCTGTATTCTTTGTCTTCACCTTCTCGTACGTCTTTCAATCACAGAGGATGAGGAGGAAAAGAGTGGCCCATTTTCAAATTCCAGCCATTATAATCGAATACGGATAAAATTCGTTCCATGTTTAATTTTTCGTGGCATTCGTGTTAATAGGCCTATTTGTAGGTTGCAATATACTGATTTTTTTTTTTTCCAGATTTACAGGTACAGTTATTATTATACAAACAAATCAACTTTATATGGGCCAACATGCGTGATCTATTGAATAATACTTAGAAATTGGGACTGGAGTAAACATCAGTAGAACTAAAAATATGTCCACACATAGAAATACGTTGTTTGATGGGAATGGACAGTTAATGACAAATGAGGAAAATGTTGAATAAGCGGCTACTATTTAATTTTGTACTAGAGCATGGCATCAAAACTTTAGAGGATGAAGAAGTGATATTAATAAGTTGTTAGTTTATGCTGATGATGTAGTACTACTGGCCGATAGCGAGGCGATACTAAAGGCCAACACGCACACACTATTGAGTGACACAAAGAAATTGAGACTGGAAGTAAATGTCAATAAAACTAAATATATGGTCACACATGGAAATACATTATATAATGCAAATGGACAGCTAATGAATGACAAATGAAGGAAATTTTGAAGAAGTGGCTGAATTCAAATATCTAGGAACAATAATCACAAATAGGAATGAGATGCACAAAGAAATTGAACATAGGCTCAATTCTGGAAATGCATGCTATGGGTGTCTTGTCTTCCCAACTCATTTCAAATAACGTTAAAAAAATATAAAAAACTGTTATTCTACTGTACCAGTTATAGGTATATTATATGGATGCGAAACATGGACTCTTACTTTGAGGGAGGAAAGAAGATTACGAGTATTTAAGATTAAAGTTGTTAGGAAAAATTTTGGACCGAAGAGAGATGAACGACAGGTGAATGGAGAAAACTACTTAACAGTGAACTACGTGGTCTTTATAGGAAGCCAGATATAATAAGAATAGTTAAGTCTCGTAGACTGCGATGGGCAGGACGTATGGCACGAATGGGGAATGAAAGACTTGCATGGAAGCTTCTTGTAGGAAAACCAGCGGCAAAACGCCGAGTTGGTAGACCAAGAATGAGGTGGGAGAATAACATTAACCGTGATTTGAGGGAAGTAGATTATGTAGAGAATTATTGGAAAACATTAGCTCAGGATAGGGATTTATGGAGAGCTTATGTCCGCGCGGCCATAAACCTATGGGTTCGATAGTGCAGTGAATTAATTGGCTGAATACGGATGCATATCTCACACTAGCTCGGAAGTTACGTCCATACAAGTCGACAATTATGTATGAGTAAGTATTCAAATAATTTGAAAAATGAAATTTCATATCATCTCGTGACTTATTTCATTATTCACATTAGTTGAAGTTTCAAATGTTCTTAGATTTTATTTTATTAACATTTTCAACTGAATATTTGAATATACTTTTAAAATTCATGACGAAACACCGTTGAGGTCACTGGCTGAAATTTATAATATAAAATATATATCTGAGATCTTAGTTATCCTCAACTTTATAAAGTTGTAAGATGTGTAGTACTTTCGGAACGTATGTTCCTTCCTCAGCATGTAGATTGGTACTATAGTCTCTCTGGTTTAGCTTTACGAGAAATTTGTAGAAACAGACACATGTACTCACCTCTCTTACTCGCATCAGTGTTGTCGGAATTTCTTCACCAGATATTAATAGGAAAAGGGGGAAGAGGAAAACTGACAACAGGTTGGGTTCTTTCATTTGCATCTAGACTAAAGTGGTCAACGATCTACCCTCTCTCTCTCTCTCTGCCAAGTTAAGCCAGCTATGCAATAGTTGTTTGTGAGAATCTTGTAGAGAGGGTTTATAAAGTTGAGGGCGACTGTGATCTTGGGTATCTATTTTATATTTTAATTTTATTTGAAAATGTATAATACACATCAAACCAATAATATTGACGATGTAACTTATCCATTGGAGATTTGAAATATGTATTAATTTTTTTTAGAAAGAGACGAGTGGGTGCGGTATTGTAGCCTACTTGCGGGTTCCATACGTCATGAAGTTAATTGATAGGATTATTTTATCTTCCATTTTTTAACTTTTTATTATTACAATTTTTTTTAAATGCTCCCAGGTTGTTTTTTCGACATTCCTAGTTTCTCTCCTGGCATGTCATACTTGTAACCCACTTCTGAGGTTGGGGCGCCTGGAAGGTGGGGTTACGTTGCCCCTATGATATGATGGATAATGATGATGATAGTGGTGCTCCAGGAGAGTCCCTAATCCTAAGCTTAATCTAAGATGAATATGAATGATAATGATTGCGATGGCCATATGATTTCGGGGACCGTTTGGGCCTTAAAAGTTTTCCCGACATTTGTCTTACAGGTGAGGAAAAATCCCGATAAAAACCTCACCCAGAAAAACTGTCCCGACTGGGGATCGAACCCCGGCCCGCTTCGTGACAAGACAGCACGCTACCTCAAGACCATAGCGGTGGACTCATAAAAATATCTATGTGTAAATTTATCAGTATTTAAGTCAACAGTTTTGCTAATTGTTCTGGATTATTTGTTAGTATTATAGCTATTTTAACCTGACTTAAGAGTCTTTAACTTAGTATGCAAGTAGTGGGCATTATTATTAAAATAATCTATAAATATGGACCGTAGTGGATTAACACAGAAGGAAGTGAGGGTAGATGCACTAAAGAAGGAGAGGGATCGTCCATTTCTCTCTCTCTCTGTATGTCTCTCTCTCTCTCTCTCTCTCTCTCTCTCTCTCTCTCTCTCTCTCTCTCTCTCTCTTCAGCTAGTTTCATATTTTTTTACTTTCAAGTAACCCTTTCTTCTGTTGAAGACATTTGGCCAGCTCAAGGAGGCCGTGACTGGACCCTCGGCGCGTGCGCAATAATGTCCAACAAGAATAACCGTTACATCGTGTATCTCTGCATATTATTACGTCTCTTAGTTTCGGAATTTAATCTCTCACATGTTAGGTTTCACAGATTTACATTCAGACATTTGAGATTTTTTAAAAATAGCAAACAATTCATAGAATCTTCAGTTTTTTTTTTTTCAAAATACAAGTTATTTCAAATTGAAAAAAGATACATGAACTTTACCGGACGACATGTCATAGGAAGAAACGTTTGATACTCGCATTAGGAGTTTTTTTTTTTTTTTTTTTAGTTCAAGCCTCGGTGTCCATTAACCTGATTGCGGTTTTTTAATGATTTTCAACAGCAGGGTAAAATTTAAGTGAATTCGCGATATGGTATATATTTGTTAATTCGATTTAGTTCATGTTTTGGAGAGCGATTAAATACTTTTCTTTTAACTATTTCGTTAGCAAGATGTAAGAGTCATCGCCAGCCATTCTTAGTCTGCATTTATGCCCTTTGCATTGTGAGGTCCTGTGCCCTGTCTTCGGCGGTGATCCAAACGTTCTGTTAACCACAGATAGGGCTATGTAGTGTGTGTAGGAAAGTATGCAAGTTTACCTTTGTTCATCCTAATCAAAATAATTGTTGTTACAAGGACTCATCTAATCATATTCGCCATTTAATAGCACAATTTAAGGAAATGGAGACAGCGAGAAGTAAGATTTGCATCGACTATTTAGCTCTTGCCACAAATGGGATTCAATGACCAATCACATTTAAAGATTTTTTAATTACGACCAATCACAGTCTTGTTTCACCTCGAATTTATCAAACAAGTTTATCACATTAAAGAAATCTCCTTTTTTAACATTCTGAATAGGTCATAGCATTATTTTGCAATGACTGACTCTCTAAGAAATACGGCTACCATAATCGCTCATTTGCTGCAACAACGTCATAACTCAAAAAAATAGTTTTTTCAGGAGAAGCATTTAATGGTTTGAAATCCATATACCTTTGCCTGTATTTGTCATAAATATCAAATTACTATACCAACTCAATGTATACAATAGTTTGTCGTTCTTCTTGAATATAGAACTGAGTTTTGCCTTTCATGTAGTACCAATGACTCAAAATCGACAGTTTTTAAGTTATGACCTTGTTGCATCAAATGAGCAATATTATATATATATATATATATATATATATATATATAGAGAGAGAGAGAGAGAGAGAGGAGAGAGAGAGAGACTTTCAAAATTTGCATTCCAATATACCCGAACTGGACATAGGGATCAAGGAAGACCAAAACATCGGTGGAAAGATCAATACCATCTTCGCTAGATTTACCGTACAGGCCACATGGCCTAAAATGAATTTGTTCACAATGATGATGATGATGATTAATATATATATATATATATATATATATATAGTGCACGAATGTCAGCTGATAGTGCTTGCGGGAGATAATATAAAAAACATTTGTAGTAATTGATTATACCACAAAACAAAAATAAATCACTGTTTGCATTTTCTTAAGCGAATTATTTCCCAGGAAATAATGTTGCAGAAAAATATAACTGACATATTTACATCATAGGACATCAGAAATTAATACCTATAATGTTGGTTATAAATTTCTCCACTAGGGTGCATTCTTACAATATTTGCGATCCGTTGGCAATAAATAATATGATCTGGTTGCAGTGATGAACAAGCGTAACAATCGTTTCTCATTTGTTTTGAAACATCGCTTCTCATTTCTTTTCAAACATCGCCGTTTACATTAAATTAATAAATTTTTTTAAATAACTATATTTAAATAATGATTTGTGATTAAACCGCTTAATTTTATTCGTTATACAGTCCTAACAAATACCACTCTTGATTTCCAAATTCTCTAAATAAATTGGAAATCACTCGTGACATTACTTATGATAATTTCATACTCGAACATTCAAATATTTTAAGTTACACACTAACATATCTTGAAGAAATCCCGCAACATAGCCGAATGGTTAAGGCAAGATGTCTTGGCGAAGAATTACGGGACTTGCGCTGATTCAAGTCTCCATGGGGTAAGAAATTTGCTCATGGAATTTCGGTCAGTATGGGATCGCTGCCAAACCCAGCATCGTGATGCATTTGGTTGAGAAAACCCAGTTATAATGGCTCGGGAACCCGACATTCATACTACATGCCACCTCTACATTGGCTGTATGATCGTCTACCTCTGTGATTAACACATGTGGATAAGAAGCCAGCAGCCGGCTGGTAGGTCAGGGGCCATCTAGGCCTGTCGCACTATTTAGTTATATCTTGAAGAATGTGATAGTAGAACATTTAATAATAAAGCCCATAAACAAACAAAATTAAAATTGTATAAAACAATGGCTGTCCCTGTCCTTTTATATGGAAGCGAATCTTGGATTATCACTACCAAACAACAAAGTAAAATCCAAGCCGCCGAGATGAATTTTTAAGAAGAGTAAAAGGATCCACTAGAATGGACCAGATAAATGTGGATATCCGTGAAGGACTGCAGATCTACTGCATAAAAAAAAATATATTTAACAACAAGTTTCAGTGGAAAGAACAGTGTATTTTCCGAGAGGAAGAAGATATGTCGGACGACCTCGGAAGTCATATCTTCTTCCTCTCGGAAAATAGTGGTCTTAGGTCTATTAGTGAAGACGGAACAGGCAAATAATGCCTAAACCAGGAAGTGAAGAAGAAGAAGAAGGAGGAGAATGTGGTAGTTATTATAAAATCCAATAACAATAAATAATTGGGAATCATCAATCAAGTATTTCCATTTACAAATGTCCAAAAACATCAGCGCTAAATATTCTAATATCATGATTTCCTAATATAATTTTAACCTTGGTGAAGTGGAAAAGAGAATACCTTACGGTCTTAACTCCAACGGGTAAAGTAAATAAATAAATAATAAAAAATTTAAAAAAATCATTTCCGGCCGTGAAAAAAGCCTGGCAGTTCTACAAACAACATAACATAATCAGTTGTTAAAGTTCTTTGAATTTCATACTCATAATCCTGACCAACCTCATAGTCCTGTGATCAAAACTTCTGAGTACATCCTGGGTTCAATTCTCGTCAGACCACAGAATTTTTCCTTAAAAGGAATTATTCCTTGCTCGCCCATAGTCTTTAATTTAGATTACGGAGTAATTCCGCCTTTTAGGCGCCTCACCTCAGAAATGTGTTAAACTGCAAATATCCGGAGAAAATGCCAGAAATATCGTAAGAAAACTTTGTGGCATTGGACAAAAAGAATCATAATCCAATAAAATCAACTAATTAACTAACTCACTGGTACTATCGAACCGTTAGGTTCATGGCCGAACGGACATAAGCTATCTATACATTCCTATCCTGAGCTAATGTTTTCCAATCATTCCCTGTATAATCTACTTCCCTCAAATCATAGTCAATATTGTTCTCCCACCTCATTCTTGGTCTACCAGCTGGGCATTTTCCCTATGGTATTTACATATTAAACTGAAATAGGAATGTTACATAATGGCTTCGGACTTGAGTTATGGATTGGATTAAAGCCAAATCATTATGAAATAAATCATACAAATTAAGCTTTTATAGAATCTTTAAAATTGCCATAAAATAATACATATTCAGCAAAAGTAAAAAAAAAAAATATATATATGTAAATTATAATGACTAATCAGTGATGTGTGATCATTTTCCAGATCGGAAGACACCGTCCTTCAAAAAGATTGGATACCATCGAACTCGCAGTAGGACTTCGGACAAAAGGTGAGTTGTTAACTATATACAGTAAAACTTGTTCAAAGCGGAATCACATGGGGCAGTTTTTTCCACATTAGACAATATTCCGCATTATAAAAAACAAACATATTAACCAATCTTAGATTAGAGAGCACCGTACATGTATCTTTATGTACCTTGGATTAATTGTAGTTCCGCTGCCGTTGAAAAGTGAAGTAAGTTATACGGAGTATGTACGAGCAACTTCGGCGGTAACGCGCGAAAAAAACATTCCCATATTGTCAGCGTTCAAAATGTCACTTAGGCGCGTATCCTGAAATTAAAGTATGCAGTTGCGGTTTCCACTCACTAACTATACTTTCGTCCACATCCTTTGATTCCCCGCAAATTCCATTCCACACTACATTGTGTCTTTTAAAACCACACTACAATGTGTCGTCTTTTAAAGTCACACTACATTGTGTCGTCTTTTAAAACTGTCCACAACCAACCTAAATTCCTTGAAATCGTAATTCCCTATGGATATAACAACAGCAAGAACTTGACTTTGGAGCATCGTTCCGGAAATTTTGAGATTTTTTGATCGTGGACTTGTAAAACACTCCCACACGTCGTTGATGTCTTCATTTTTTATTTCCTCTTCATTTGACCATTTCTTTGCGCCCTTTCATTCATTATTTTATTTTTGTGTTTTAAAATCTCATAAACTTGGGTTTTTCAACATTTAAATTTAGTCATTATTTTGCGTACTGAGAGTTAGTTTTTCTTTATCTTCAATCACTTTTACTTTTTCTTTTAATGAGAATTATACATACGATTTAGCCATTTTTATTCCGTAAATTCAGAACGCTACCTGTGAAAGATATGTACACAATCGGTCTCAGATCTTAAACTAATTTAAGATTTTACAGTGCACTGATTATTTGTAGGACAGATGTCACACGCCAAATATTTGTTAAACGAACCTGTATTTCGCAAAACGTGTGTGCAGTGAGACCGAAAGGAAATTCCAGATACAGATAGATAATCTACTTCTCCCGACGGCAGGAATCATCACTTATTGTTAATTCGCTTAACGGGAATTCAATGAAGTGGAAACGAATTTATTTCTCCCTCTGTCTTTCCGCCTTATAAACAGTTTTTTTCATGAATTGTGTAGAAATATCCTTCCGTTTCCGCGTTGGACAGATTCCGTTTTATACTAAATAAATACACGTAAAATTACTATTATTTTGCCGGGACCAATCAATTTGTTCACATTTCCGCATTATCCTCGTTCTGGATTAAACAAGTTTTACTGTTTTTATTATTGATTTCGTACATCTCAATGATGGATAAATCATATTTGAAGAGAAAAATTATACGCTCAGACCGGGACTTGAACCCGGGACCCTTGGTTCTCTAGACCAAGTGCTCTACCAACTGAGCTACCTGAGCAAGTACCGATCTAAACGCAAATCTTTCTCTATATACATTGTAATTCCCATCCACCAAATGCTGTGAAGCCATGCTTCTATCTTGCAAATGGCGGCTCCTTTATTAAGAAGACATATTTGGGAATTATACATTACAGCCAGTACGGCTTTTTCCAAGCCGTACTGGCTGTAATGTATAATTCCCAAATATGTCTTCTTAATAAAGGAGCCGCCATTTGCAAGATAGAAGCATGGCTTCACAGCATTTGGTGGATGGGAATTACAATGTATATAGAGAAAGATTTGCGTTTAGATCGGTACTTGCTCAGGTAGCTCAGTTGGTAGAGCACTTGGTCTAGAGAACCAAGGGTCCCGGGTTCAAGTCCCGGTCTGAGCGTATAATTTTTCTCTTCAAATAAGTTTTACTGTATTTGTCCTATTTGTATTCCATTCTCATTTTTTATACGTTTTTATAACTACAGAGATATCACATTTCGTGTATTTTTAGATGTATCTAGTAAAACATTTTTATTGTTGCATTTATACGTTTTTTGTTGTCGTGTAGAAGCTCAATGATTTAATTATATAAGGAAATGTTAGTTCTTTTATGGATCTTGCTTATCAAGTTCTAGATTGCCTTGACAGCTGAGTAAAACAAGGAAAAAAAAACTCAAGTTGTTAGCACCCGCCCTTATTCTTTTAGGCTTACTATAGCGTTCACTTCATTTAAACTGTCCTTATCGTCGTGGAAAATAAGTATGGACAGTCAATACATAATATATTACAATGTTAGGCTGGAAAGTAATTTTTTACAGAAGCGAGGAAATGATTAAACACCGTGCGAAAGCGAGATTTTTAATTTCCGAGAATCTGTAAAACACTTCACAAACGTGTGTTGTACATTATTTTTTGCATCATGGTGTTTTCAGAGTAATAAATAGTAGTAAAATAATAACATTTTTGTTGGAAATATTTGCGTTCATTATAAACAACTGACTGACGTTAGCAGTCTGGCCAATCTATATACTCCAAATGCCGAAAACAATTTAGTTGAGACTAATGCAGACCGTGACACCAAAATGGCGGCAAGTACGAATTTATTGTTTTATATTGTTTCAAATAAAGTTCAGTTCATTTAAAATGTAGTGATTTATTTCGTTTAATGTACATTAACACTACCTTTTGGATATATTTTTGTGCATACATTGTTCGTAGTATACATGAAGGGCAGTGGTTTTACAATATAGTTATTTAGTTATTCATAGGTTGGCAACCCCGAAATTTAGGAAATTGAACTTTCAATCATGGTCGTCATTCCTGTAAGTACGACAGAACGCACTATCGTGCAAAAATTGATATTAAATCCATGAATTAATTGTCACATTAACACATTCACTGATATTAAAATGGGGTAAATCAAGGTGAGGCATTACCTTCTCTACTATTCTGTTTCGTACTAGAGCATGTCACCAAATCTTAAGAGAATAAAGGAGGAGTATTATTGAATGGTATTAATAAGCTGTTGATATTCCTGATGAAGTATTGCTACCCGATAGCGAGGAGGTACTAAGGGCCAACACGCACATTGTATTGAGTAATACTAAGAACTTAGGACTGAAAGTAAACATCAATGAAACTGAACTTATGGTTATACACAAAAATACATTATATAATAGAAATAGTTATTGACTAAGGAAGTTCTGAAGAAGTGATTGAATTGAAATATCTAGGAACAATAATTACAAACAGGAATTCAGTGCCGAAAGAAACTAAACAGAGGCTCAATTCTAGAAATGTCGGTCGCGGTGGTCTATTGATTATGTTCCCTGGTTCTAGTCTCGAGAGTCGCGGGTTCAAATCCAATCGGCGTTGATGGATTTTAAAATGGACCAAAAATTAAGGAACACATCCTCCGGGAGAAACTTTAAGTCATTGGTCCCGAATCTGAAAACTTTGAGACTCGTGAAAGAACCGCAAACCTGAATAAAATCGTCTCTGTGCATAATTTAACATGCCTTCATCCATCCAGTTAATATATTTTTTGCCTACTAGATGTCTCATTGAAGTGATGTGCTAATCACATTCACTCGTTGTTGTCTGCAGGTAAACAAGCCTAACTAAATTAGTCTCGAATGTGTCTGAATGGCACAAGGAGTAGGGTGCGTGTAGGCAAATACTTTTGGGATACTTTTGAAATCCACAATGGGTTGAAGCAGGGAAATGCACTATCTCCTCTGCGATTTAATTTTGTACTAAAAATATGCCATCAAATCTTTGGGAGGATGAAGAGGGCCTACAACTCAATGGTACTAATAAGCTTTTAGTTTTGCTGATGATGATATATTAAGTACTATTGGGCGATAACGAGGAGATACTAAAGGCCAACACGCACACACTATTGATTACCACTAAGAAATTGGGACTGGAAGTAAATATCAATAAAAATAATTATATGGTCACACGTAGAAATTAATTTTATAATGGAAATGGACAGTTAATGACAAATGAGGGGAATTTTGAGGAAGTGGCTGAATTCAAATACCTGGGAACAATAATCACAAATAGGAATGAGATACACAAAGAAATTAAACATAGGCTCAATTCTGGAAATTCGTGCTATTGTGCATTACATAGACTCTTTTCCTCCCACCTCCTTTCAAAAAAACACTAAACTAAAAATATATAAAAACTATTATTCTACCAGTTTATATTATACGGATGCGAAACATGGACTCTTACTTTAAGGGAGGGAGATGATATTACGAGTATTTGAGAATAAAGTTCTTAGGAACATTTTTGGACCAAAGAGAGATGAGCAGACAGGTGAATGGAGAAGACTACTTAACAGTGAACTACGTGGTCTTTATAGGAAGCTAGATATAATAAGAATAGTTAAGTCTCGTAGACTGCGATGAGCAGGACGTGTGGCACGAATGGGGAATGAAAGACATGCATGGAAGCTTCTAGTAGGAAAACCAGCGGCAAAACGCCGATGTTGGTAGACCAAGAATGAGGGGGAGAATAACATTAACCGTGATTTGATCGAAGTAGATTATACAGGGGATGATTGGAAAAACATTAGCTCAGGATAGGGATTTTTGGAGAGCTTATGTTCCGCACGGCCTGAACCTACCGTTTCGATAGTGCCAGTCAGTTAGTGGCATATCCAATGTCCAAATATCAGCTCCATATAACATTGCACTTTGAACTAATCTGATATATAAAATGAATTTTTGTTTTGTTTGTTTTGTACTTTTTATGCGCGGCCATACCGTTGATCTGATTATAAAGGGGATTCTTGCAAATTTTCAGGAGATTTCCCGGGATGAACATATGCTATAAAAGGAGTGTGATACTGAACTCTTTACACCCTTAAAAATCCCCGCCTTTGTAGTTGAAAATGTTAAAAAAGGTAGTTCTTTGGACGCTTTAAATGGCTTATGCTGCCTAAACCTATAACAAATTCACAAAATTAATGTACACATATTGAATATCCTCAAAAAAGCTCTACAAAAAAGTTCGCGACAAGTATATTGTTTAGTCTTTTATGGATAAACTTACAAATAACATTTTTGTCTTTCATTGATGCCAAGAAGATCGAGACTAGTACGTAGATTTCTGTTGCAAGCATGCAAGCAAATGGCGGGTAATCTTTTACGCATAACTGACAATAACAAATTTTGTCCTTTAGCTCATTCATGCCAAGAAGATCGAAATAGCAGATTCCCGGGCAACAAACCGGGTAATCAGCACGGGGGAATCTTCAAATAATTACGATAATCATTTATATTTTATTTTTCATTTCACTTATTCAAATAATCATAAGAAAGTACATTAATTTTCGTCTTTCAGCTCATTTATGCCAAGAAGATCGGGATGAGTAGATCCCTGGACAACGCCGGGTAATACAGCACGGGTATTCTAAAATAACTTACGATATAAATTGTTTCCCTTTACTTATTTAACACCATATAAAACACATTAATTTTTCATTTATTTAGGCGTAGCACGTGCACGCCGGTATTAGCTAGTGATTTTATAAAATATTCTTTCCTTTTTGGTTTATTTAGGCTACATATGAGACTCTTAAGAACCCAAGGGTACAAGTGACAAATGTCTCGTAGATTTTAGTAGTACAAGCAGATACTAATCTAAGTGGCCAATGGATACAAGTAAAAATTTGTCTTGTGCTGAAATGCATGATGACTGAAAATTAAAACTGCTAATACAATCATAAATGGAGTTTTCAACTTTGAATATCATTTAAACTCATTGAAAGTTTCTTTAAGGGTCTGCTCGTTTTGGAAAACCGCACTTAATATAAGAGTCCCGCGCCGTAGCCGAGCGTTTAAGGTAGAAGCCTTGGCGCGAGAGCTACGGGACTTGCGCGTGGTTCGAGTCTCCATGGGGGAAGAATTTTTTCTCTCCTTGGTATTTCGGCCAGTATGGGGACCGGTTGCCCACCCAGCAATCGTGAGGGCAATTGGGTAGCTCTACATAAGTAGCGGCTCCAGGTTGAGGAACCAGCTATAGAACGGCTGGGGGAGTCGACATGCTAACACATTCACCCCTACACTGGCTGTTGATCACATCTACCTCTGTTGATTGACCACATGTGGATGTTAAGGGCCAGCAGCGCGGGCTGGTAAAAGGGCACGCTGGCTGAAAAGTGGAAAGACCCTCAATCGGACTTACTTAATATAACTTGCTTTTAGGCGAATTAATTTAATTTCAATATCAATATTTCTTACTATGAAATAAAATTAATTATTTTCTATTTTTATAATAAATATAGTGAATGTGAATATATTTTTTTTTATTTGTTGACGTCATTGTATGAACGGAGCATATTTTAGGTTAGTATGTATAGGCTATTTAAATTCGTTTCATACAAAAATGAATTAATAAAAAGATATTTTAATTCAAATTGGAACGTAACATGAGGCTGTTTATTAATTCGGATACCACAAACAAAAGTTATGTTCTGTTCACACATGTTAATTTGTTTGAACCATAATGTAGCACATTCTGACATTCCACAGATGATTTCCTGTCTTTGGATGCGTCATTACATATAAAAACAAAAGACATGAAGTGATTGTGACCTTCGAGAGAAATGAATCATGGTGTGTTTCATGAATTAATTTAATATGACCCGTATTTATCCACAGTTAAATCAAGTTAATAATAATAATAATAATAATAATAATAATAATACCTAATAATATAATACTAAAATAATAATAATAATAATAATAATAATAATAATAATAATAATAATAATATGTGATAATTCCGAGTGAGGGTCTCTCCACTTAGAGCGGTTGCCCTTTTACCAGCCGGATGCTGGCCCTTCAACATCCACATGGGTCAATCACAGAGGTTAGATGATCAATCAGCCAGTGGAGGGGTGGTTGACTGTGGTTAGCATGTCGAGTCCCCCCAGCCGTTATAGCGGTTACCTTCAACATGGAGCCGCCCCTCCTTATTGTAACTACCCAATTGCCTTCACAGATTGATGGATGGGCCACCGGTCCCATACTGGCCGAAATACCAGGTGAGAAAATTTCTTCCCCCATGGAGACTCGAACAAGCGCAAGGTCCGTAGCCTCTGCCCACAAGGCTTCCTACCTTTAACCGCCTAGGCTATAATAATAATATAGATATAATAATAATAATAATATAATAATAATAATAATAATATAATAATAATACTAATAATTAATAATAATAAGAATAATAATAATTAATAATCATAAATAATAAGAATATAATAATAATAATAATAATAATAATAATAATAATAATTAATACTAATAATAATAATATAATAATATAATATAATAATAATAATAATTAATAATAAGGTCTTATCTTGGATCAGACATATAATCAGAAAAAATAAGTTACCAAATAATATAATTCAATACTGAGATAAGTACTGTCACCTATGGAGCTGAAGTTTGGAAATTCAACAAACAACTTATGTCGATGGAAATCGATTTCTTAAGGAGAGCAGCAGATGTCCAGTATTAGGAAAAATAAGAAATACTGTCAAACGAGGACAAAATGAATATTTGATAACCAATAGATAAATACAACTAGATAGTTGTTAAACTGTCATAGGATTGATGATCCGGGCAAGAGGTTACTGTACCAGGGTTCTTAGCCAAATTTTGGAATTCCTTTAGATTTGGACAGGATGTATCTTTCTAGAATTGCCATCGGTGCCATTTAAAGAATCAATTTCAATTTTAAGAAAAACCATATTTACAAAATTACGTTATAGTATGTATACTTCAATTAGGCCTACAAGTGAATTTTTTTAAAATTGTATTTACAACAATGTATTTCATCACTTACAAAAAATTAATTGTCTGTATCACATTGTCCTTGAGGCAATCCTCTAATGAGGAAAGTTTTTAATTATTAAAAAATATATAAGATATAAAGCAATTAATTGGTATGGCCATGTACGTGACGAAAGCTAGAAGAAAAAGTTACGCAGAAAAAACATCGGAATGGTGGTCCACCTGAAAGAAGAAGGAAAGGAAGACCTCGAAACTCGTGGATGCAAGAAATAAAAACTGGAATAAGAACAAGAGGACTGGAGGGCATGGAGTGGATGGATAGAGACGTAGTGGGAAGGAAAATAAAACTTTAGTCACTGAAAGATGCTGAAAACGTTAAACATCTATATATAATAAATAAAATAACATAATAATAATAATAATAATAATAATAATAATAATAATAATAATGACCGAGATTAGTGTCAAATCTATTGTTTTCAGGATCAGTAACCAGTATGTAAAATTGATCCAAATATATTGGGATAAATAAATATCGAGCAACGCCGGATAATCAGCTAGTCTCTAATAATGTAGAAATCAAGCAATTCCAGCCCCATATAGGCTATATAAATATATATAGTATATGAGCTATTGTTATGTTATATTGCAGATTTTCGCGGATATAAGTATGAATATGAAAGTTTTCTTGGGTTTTCCGCGTCTTGGATTCAAGTTCGGCCTCTGCCAATGATTCCGACGTTTCGGCATATGGGATCATGCCGAAACGTCGGAATCATTGGCCAGAGGCTGAATCCAAGACATGGAAAACCCAAGAAAACTTTCATATATATATTTAGTTTAATAAGTAAGAAATATAATTGTAAATGTATATCGTAATAATTTTTAGATACCCCCGTGCTGTTTACCCGGCGTTTGCCGGGAATCTACTTATCCCGATCTTCTTGGCATAAAACGAGCTGAAAGACAAATATGATTATTGTGACATCTGTGAAATATAGACATGCGCCTATCGTGAACTTTTTTTAGACTATTGTAAATATTAAAATTCTGTGTACATAATTTGGTGTTTTTTTGTTATGATTTAGGCAGCATAAGCCATTTAAGCGTTCAAAGAGCAACTTTTTTTTTTTTAGTGCCACCGATGGTTCATTTTTCTAGCTCCGGCCTTACATGGTAATTCACTATAGTATTTCAGACCTCTAGGGGTTATAGAGGGGAATTAGCAGATAAACTTTTGATGAGGAACCCATGTCCGAAAACGTGTCATTTCGATGTAAAGTATGTTTGAAGATCGGAACACAATGGACTCATATCGCGTGATTTGTGTTTCAGAATAAGTATTACAGACTTCTAGGGGCTGTACTAATGTGTTATTCGTTGCACAAAGTGTACCTACGACGCATGTTTTAATTCACACACCACACAAGACCTGGTGTGTGCTCAATAATTTCTACTGCCGCCAGAATTCGTGCAAGAAGATCTTCCTCCGACTCGACATATGTAGTACAACCCCTAGAAGTCTGTAATACGTATTCCGAAACACAAGACACACGATATCAGCCCATTGTTTTCCATCTTCAAACTTATTTTATATCAAAATGACTCTTTTCCGGACATGGGTTCCTTGTCAAAACTTTATCTACTAAGTCCCCTCTACAACTCCTAGAAGTCTGTAATACTTATGATGAATCACCCTGTATAGGTACATGCGATAATATGTTATATAAGCTTATTTTAATTGTCCTAGAAAAATGCACTAAATGATAGTCAAAACCCCCATTCAAATCGGTAAGTGTTGCTTTCTGAGCCTATTAAAGCACAGACCAGACACACACACACACACACACACACATCATTACACGCTTTATATTAGCTTGACCTGTATCTATCTATGTAACGGAATCTTTCAACACGGTTTTCACCCACTTTAAAAACTCTTTAACTTTCCTTAATTTCATGACTACTTAAATATGTTACTAAATAATAAGGGATCGATTTGAAACTTTGTATACTTGTAAAGGACCAATGACAATACAATAATTTCATATGTTTTTCTAAGATCCTGGCCAGGATTATCAGTACATCAAAAAAATAAAGACCGGTATAATAGGTCGCGGAGTTATCGACTTTTTAGTCCATCGTTGTAAGAAATTAAAATATCCTCTGGTAGCTCAGTTGGTAGAGCGGTGGACTGTAGTGGTATATAATTTCAGTAATCTATAGGTCGCTGGTTCAAATCCGGCCGGAGGATTTTTTTTAGAAGATTATTACTTTTAGCTCATACTGCAATAGTATCGAATTTTATTCTGTAAAATATTAATGACAATTTTGTAAACTTACCACATTGTAATTTATCCAAAAAATATGAGAAGGATACGATTAACTGTAACTATTTACCTATATTAAAATATTCAAAAATATTATAATAATGTTATATAATAACAATTTAAAAAATATATATATATAATTATATTCGTGCCTAGACACTAAAAATATCGTTAGCAATTAAATTTTTATCGGATTCCGGTTTAGGACAATCAATTAAACTAAATATTAAAAAAAATAAATAATAGTTTTAAAAAACTAAAACAACACGCATGATTAGGAAACCAAACTAAAAAATAAATAATAGTTAAAATAACAACACGCTTTATTAGAAAACCGAACTAAAAAATGAAAAATGATTTTAATTTCCTACACGCTTGGGATAAAATTAAAGTGGTCAACAAAAAAAATCATCTCCAACACATCTAGAGTAAAACTAGAGTTATCTACAAAATAAAATAATTTTACCATCAAAAGCGTGGGGTGCTTTTCATGGTTTTCACGTTTTCTTCTTAGAGACTTTACTTTTACCAATATCTGTTTGTTATCAAATATATTAATTGATATAGAGCACCCCCACGCTTTTGATGACATTTTTTTTTGTAGATAAGTATAGTTTATTTTAGATATGTTGGAGATTATTTTTTTTTGTTGACCACTTTAATTTTATCCCAAGCGTGTTGGAAATTAAAATTATTTTTCATTTTTTAATTTGATTTTCTAATAAAGCGTGTTGTTTTAGTTTCTTTTAAACTATTATTTATTTTTGTATATAAAGATTTTTTTTTCCCTCTCTGTATATGATGAATCCTTACCTTAAGTTTTGTCCAGCATTTTCGTCTCTCTTTCTCACTGTATTTGTGTTTGTTTAGGAAAATAAAACAAAAATAGTTTCATACGAATATGTAGTTAAACCAGATTTAAATTTGTGGTTTAACATGTAAATTAGATCTTGATAATTATTTCAAATTATTTACAACAGTTTTAAATGAAAGTCTGCCAGAGCCAAAATCTTTTGAAACAGGCAGGTGCCTGAAACCCACTCTCCTGAAAGCAGCTGTTCTTCTTTCTCGATGCTTTTCAAATTTGTTAATTGTAGCCATTCATTTCTGATCAGTCTTCTTTAGATACTTTCTATAATTGTTTAAAGCAGCGGTTCCCAACCTTTTTCGACTCGCGAACCCCTTCCACAACAATCTGAGTTGGGTGAACCATAGACTTTTAAATATACGTACAGTAGACATGGATAAAAGGTTATTAAACCCTTAAATTAATTTTAACCCTTAACGGTTAAAACCTAAAGTTACTCTAGTTACGGGTTAAAATATCCATAACGTGTAGGCCTAGTTGTAGCGAAATCAAATGCATTCCTAACGTTGTTGCATAACTGTAAATCAGCATTCGCGATCAATATTAATTTACTGTGGAAGTAATGTGACTATTAATTCATGCCCCAGTGACCAATCACATTTCAATGACTTTTATTTACAATCAATCATAGTCGTTTTCAGCTCGATTTTATCAGTTTAATTTTATCACTTTAAAATCAAGCTCCTCTTTTTTTTAACATTCTAATTAGGTCATAACGTTATTTTAGAGTGACCACATGTGGCTACCAGATTGTATATATAGTGCACGAATGTAAACACACAGTGCTTGCGGGAGATAATATAAAAACATTTGTAACAATTGATTATACCACAAGAAAAAGAAACCACTGTTTGCACTTTCTTAAACGTATTATTTCCCAGGAAATAACGTTGCAGAAAAATATAATTGACATATTTACTCACTGAGCTACAAGCCGGAGGGTCAAGGGTTCAAGTCCCGTTGGGGTCAGGATTTTTAAACTAACCCAAACCCTCTGGCGGCACTATGGCCCTGGGGTCGACTCAGCCTCTAACTGAATGAGTACCAGACACTTGTTCTGGGGGTAAAGGCGGCCGTCACGCAGGGCTGACAACCCGGCTGACGTAAAGTGCCGATTGTCTAGAAAAAGTGGGAGCCTTAACCTCCTACTACCCCAAGGGCCTCCGGGCCTGTTGTGGGATCACTTTACTTTACTTTACTCATAGGACATCAGAAATGAATTAATACCTATAATGTTGGTTATAAATTTCTCCACTAGAGTGCATTGTTACAATATTGCCATCCTTAGGCAATAATAATATGATCTGGTTGCAGTGATAACAAAAGAAACAGATGAAGCGTACCTATCGTTCTCATTTGTTTCAAACATCGCCGTTTACATTAATTATAAAAATATTTTAAATAACTATAGTTAAATAATGATTTGTGAGTAAACAGCTTAATTTTATTCGTTAAATAGGACTAAAAATGCCACTCTTGATTTCCAAATTCTCTAGATAAATTGGAAGTCACTGATGGCATTACGTATGATAAATTCCCGATGTTGCACATCTTCAACAAGTGGCATTATAGGTTAATTTAATTTTAAAATATTAATAATAATATTATTATTTATTATTATTATTATTATTATTATTATTATTATTATTATTATTATTATTATTACAATGCTGCAGAAATGAAGAAAACAAGAATAGACCTAACCTCGAAACCAGCCGATGTTACACATATGCAACAAGACGCATTATAGGGTTAGTTTAATTTTAAAAAAAGTAATCAGATTGAATTATTAAATGACATTGCAGAGAAAGTTGGTCTGCAGATTTATTTTGAAAAAACGGAATATATTTCATGCAATAAACAAGTACGAAAATACCTGGAAACCAAATATGGAAAAATTAAACGAGTTTCACAATTTAAATATCTTGGTGAAATAATTCAGGGAAATGGAATTGAAACCAAAGCCAATAAATGTAGATGCCAAAATATGGAAACAGCATTTCGGCTTACTCACAACACTTATAATAAAAAATGCATATATTACATACAAAATTACGACACTATAACACTGTAATTAAACCAGAGTGCCTCTATGGAGCAGAAACATTAATTTTGAACAGAAAAAAAATATCGAAAATATAGTGAAAAAAGAATGCAAAATTATAAGAAAAGTTTTAGGTCCACAAGTCATAGATGAAGCATTTAGACTCAGAAGTAAAAGGAAATAAAAATATACACAGACATTCACAGTGATATTAGAAAACGAAGGTTAACATTTTATGACCATATTAAACGAATGAACCGCAAATAGGCTTACAAAACAGATAATGGAATTCTACGAAAACAGAAAGTAAAGCTCCAGTGGATACTATGAAATGGATTGATGAAGTAAAAAAGGACTTAAAATTGGCAGGAATTACTAAAGAAGATATCCCCAGTAGAGATATATTTAGAATTAAGGTGAATAAGTGGCAAGTTTGACCAAGAGGACAAACCGAAGAAAAAACTGGAACAACTTGGACAGATGAGAGAAAACAAGCTCATAGCAAAAGAATGAAAGAAATTTGGGCTCAAAGGAAACGCCTCTAAGTACTTTGCGTAGTCCTACATGGGCTCATCCGCAATTAAAAAAAAAGGAATAATAATAATAATAATTAGGGCCTATTATTATTATATTATTTATTATTATTATTATTATTATTATTATTATTACAATGCTGAAGAAGATGAAGAAAAACAATAATAGATCTAACCTCGAAACCAGCCACTACGGAAAAGTTTTGGCGAACGCCTTGAAATATTTGGAGTACCCCTGGGGGTTCGCGAACCACAGGTTGGAAAACGATGGTTTAACGCAACATCTAGAATTGGTATCCATTAATTTTAACACGTCTTGTTGAAAACTGATTCTATATTAAATATTAATATATCACATTGCATTTTTGAGATTAAAATCATGCTATCTAACTCATTTATTAACAGATGCTTGATACTTATTTTGAGAATCTGGTGGCCGAAACCACATCAAACCACGAATTGTGGAGGATAACATCAGAGAATGAGATCTGGAAGGATATTAAATATCGCAAATGAAAATGCATTGTACACACTCTGAGAAGAGAACTAGACAATTTACCATAGAGAGCACTGGAATGAAATCCACACGGATTGCCTAAAAAAAAGAGGAAGACATACAATTACATGTTGCAGCAGTGCAACAGGAGAAATTGAACAACAAAGGAAAAGTGGAATGAAGTAAAGAATTTGGCAAAAACAGAGTCCGTTGGCTTATTTTCACATAGGTCCTGTGCTTCCAAGAGGAACGACAGGAACTACTACTACTACTATTACTACCATCCAACTCACTGGCACTATCGAACCCGGAGCTTCATGTTTGCGCGGAGATGAACTCTCCATACACCCCTCTCTTGATCTAGAGTTTAAAAATCATTCCCTGTGTTATTTACCCCCTTAAAACATGGTAAAATTTATTTTAAAATTAAGATATTTCATATTTTATATTTTAATTTTGAAATGGTATTTTGCCAACTCGTCTTCTTGGTCTACCTACTTGGGCTTTCCTTCTGGTTTTCCTATATTAAGTTTATTTCATTTCCCATTTGTGGCTCATGCCCCGCCTATCACAATCGAGGAGACTGCCTTACGTCTGATTTCCCATTAAAAAAGCTTACTGTTATGTATTTTTCTTCATATACCTATTGTTCGTCTCTAAGGAAAATGATACAAGCTGCTCTAGGGAATCAAACTGGAATAATTAACACGTAGCTAGACATCTTATCATGTTAGAGAACTATGCCTATATGCAACGTGATTAATGCTGACCCTAATTATTATTCATTAACATTTTAATCGTCATCATCTTCACGAATTGAACTGCAGAAGGTTCGTTCCAGTCTCATGCAGAAAACTGATCTCTCCATCGTGATCTTTGTGTCCCACACATCTACACCCCACTGGCTTATATGTGAATAACTGTTTTATTACACGTTCTTGATCCATCCTTTGAATGCAGTCGAATCAATTTGGTTTATATTATTTTATTCTGTCTGTTAAACTGGATACATTAAGCTCATCTCTAATACCTACTATATTTTTATCTTGTAATGCATATCAATATAAATGTAGGCTAAATATATTCAATAAATGATAGAATTCAACAACACCACGTCGGCTGGAAACAGCATGTTCAGAGAATGTAATAAACAATATTGCCCAAGATAAGCGTATCTTTATAAACCAAAACGATCAAGGGATACAGGAAGACCTAGGAAGAGATACAAGGAATCATTGTGAATTCGGAACAGATGAATCGCCTAAAGCTTGAAGTGAAGAAGAAGAAGACGAAGAAGAAGAAGAAGAAGAAGAAAGTATTTCCAGCTACATGACTCGGGAAACTCTTTTCTTCAGATTCTATTTTTAGTCGATTTTTAATCAAAGTCCTATTTTCAGAGTCATATAACAGCATAATAATGAGGATAATAGTGACTGTGGCATTTCACCCTGATTAATTGTGCGACTTTTCTCCTGAAATTCAGATATAAGGATAATTGATATTTTATAAGACCCTCCACCCTCCATTTTACCTGAGCTTTAATTAAGAACGTAATAATTTCGAGAAGAAGTAATAATTAATAAAATATGTCATCATCATCCATGCAAGTATTAGGCGATGTGTCTTGTTACGGTCTCAAAGAGAAATTTTCCATCCAGCGCTTTTTTGGACGTCCCAGCTATCTTTTGCCTTGGGGACAATAACGAAGCATGGCTTTTGGAATTATATGAGATGGCTTTCGTTGAAGATGGGTTTTCCAGTTCTGGTAGTTTTGTATATGGTGGAGAATGGGTTCTACATCCAACTCTTAATAATTTTGTGTTTCTTTCGAACCTTTTAATTAATTTTTTATTTCTGAAATTGCCGCACATGCAATTCCCTTCTTTGCCAGAATGTCGTCTAATTGGTTCTCTTTATGGGAAATTCCCTGTACATTCCAGATTGCAAATTTTAAAATGTTTTCTTTCTTCCATGTCGTATCCTTAATCTAACAAAGGTCGTCAACAGGTTGGTCTGTCTGATTCATCCAAGGCTTGGTTTGAGACTTGAAAGCAAATGTAAATTTACCGCCCAATGGGTTGCTGGCCCAGAGGGGTATTATTGTGGGGTTCCCCCTAATGTAGCATTTCCTCTGCATTAAGGTGATACCGCCAGTACTCGGTCCTCAGAGCGTCATTTGTAATAGCAGGCTGCACCGCCAGCAGGTTGAGAATGATATTTGGATAGGAGAGATGATAGAATGCACGTAACTATCCCAATAAAATATGTATCTTGTTCAAGTCCCGTTGGGGTCAGGATTTTTAAACTGACCCAAACCCTCTGGAGGCACCATGGCCCTGGGGTCGACTCAGCCTCTACAACGGAAATGAGTACCAGACACCTGTTCTGGGGGGTAAAGGCGGCCGTCACGCAGGGCTGACAACCCGGCTGACATAAAGTGCCGATTGTCTAGAAAAAGTGGGAGCCTTAACCTCCTACTACCCCAGGGGCCTCTGGGCCTGTTGTGGGATCACTTTACTATATATATCAATGCCTATTTTGTGTCCTTCAAGCTAATGGTAATGATCATCGGAGACCAAGTCATTCACCACTCAAACTCAGATTTTGCTCAAACTTAGAGCTTTGTGGCGAGTTTGGTGCATGACAAAGGTTTCCTTTGAACTCAGAAATATTGGCACAAACTAGTAAGAATACATTAATTTGCCTATTTTTGTTGTTCAATATCTGTTTCCGGCTTCAATTTGTCTTTTCAGCTAGTGAGTTTGCGACTGACCACCCGTATTTGATGGGTCTATGATATATATACGATGCAGTAAGAGGCGAGAGTGAGTTACAGATACTGCCAGCAACTACCCTCAGTTTAAAAAAACATAATAGTTACTACATGTTACATTTTCTTGTCTGCTGGTTCTGTGTTAGTGAATAATTTTGATCCCTAATAAGTTTTAAATGTTCACTATAGAATAACGTTATCATCATCATCATCATCATCATCATCATCATCAATTGCAGGCATGGATTAGGCCATTGGCCTATTCCGCTTCAGGATAGAAATTGATCCCTCCATCTCTTCTTAGGTCTTCCTGGGTCTCTTCGCCCTATGGGTCTGTAGTTCAATAGCTGCAGAGATAGTCTTTTGGCATTCTAAGAAGGTGTTCATGCCAATTATTTCGGTATATTTGAATGGTTTCAGTTATTGCTGGTGTGTTGAGAGCTTTGCGGATATCTTCATTACGCATTTGGTCATAAAGTGTATAATCCGCTAAAGGTCATAATAACTTAATTTCTTCTTCTCTTCTTCTTCCTTCCAAGTATTACGCGAAGGCTTGTTACGATCCTATCCAACGTATTCATGTCTTACTATTAATAATAATAATAATAAAATAATAAAATAATAATAATAATAATAATATAATGTTATTTGCATGGTTACTAGTTCCCTGCTGCCACGTGCCTTTGGATTCACCAAGGCGGCTACAATTACCAGAACTGGACAGTAAGTCGACCGCGGTAGTTTAATGGTTATGTTCCATCCCGAAGGTCGCCGGCTCAAACCCGACTGGGGTCAATAGATTTTTAGGATGGAAAATTAAGGGGACAAGTCCTCTGAGAGCGACTTTAAGCCGCGGGTCTCGAATCTGAATATTTTCGGGCTCGCAAAAGAAACAAAAATCTGAATAAAAAGGCCTGTGGACAAAATTTCACAGGTCTTCATCCATCCTAGGAATACCTTGGTTTCCTACTAGGTATCGTCTCGAGACGATGTACTAATCTCATGTCCCTCGCAGACATCTGTAGGGAAATAAGCATAACTTAGTGTGGTTAAAGAACTTCCCACTAAGGAAGCATCCATGCCTCGCAGTGGGACGCATGAGGATCAATCTAAATTAATTACAGTAAAATTTCAAAGCTCGGACAATTAATTATAAAATAACACTGGATATAAAACAAATTTCTACAGTATCCACGCCACACATAAGTACTCACCGCCTGTCATAATTGTGCATTTGGTAAAAAAAAGACACGCCTGTAAAAAAAGGATATAAAGATCAACTTGGGCATTCAATTGGGAGATTTACAATTGTAGATAGTATGTTATATGTTGCGGTGTGGCGTTTCTACCAAAAATACCTTATAACCCTCTTTTGGAGGGGGGAATGTAATCTAGCTCTTAGAAAACATAGTCTCAAAAGTATATTTATTTATTTATCTATCTGTAGTGTTCTGCCGGAGGGCAAGTCGTTCACTGCAATCATAGCATTTTCATTTTATGCTCTGCAGCTTTACTAGAGGATTATAGGTGTGGTAGCTTTCCGTTGGTTCCACATCGGTGAATGATGATGATGGCCGGATGAATTTCGGGGACCGTTGGGCCCTACGCTTCCTGACATTTGTCTTAGAGGTGAGGATAAACCAATATATTATGTTTGTTTATTCTCTATTAACATCTCTATTTGGAAAATAAGTTCTCAGGAAAAATTTTGGGCCAAAGAGAGATGAACAAACAGGCGAATGGAGAACACTTTGTAACAGTGAGCTACATAATCTTTATGGGAAACCAGATGTAATAAGAACATTTATGTCTCGTAGACTATGATGGCAGGACATGTGGCACGAATGTGAATGAATGAGGGGCGTGGAAACTCAATGTAGGAAAATCAGAGGGAAAGCGCCCAGTAGAATGTCAAGTATAAAATGCGAAAATAACATTAACCATGATTCGAAGGAAGTAGATTATATAGGAGATGATTGGATAACGTTATCTCAGGATACGGTGTATGCAGAACTTAAGTCCGATAATGCTAGCGAGTTAGTTAGTCTCTATTGAAATTCCAGAAAATGTTTATCCAAGTTTTGTAGCTTGTAAATGAAGCTTTGGGTCTCTGTTGATTTCAATACTTTTAAAAATACCATCCAATAGAACTACCCAATTGAATACGGAACTGGTTCCGGAAGTCGTTACTGATTATTTTAAGCTATTTTTAAATTATTGAGGACGACTTCCATTACAGGTACAATTTGTATTGTTTAAAATATTTATTGACCTTGATTCCCAACATTTACGGAAAGCATTGTATAAATTTCGGATGGAATATGACCGTAATTTCTTGAGTACTGTATGGGCTTACTCTGTTTAACTTGTAGATACATTTAGCTTGCACATGAGTTTTGTTTTTTAAAAGCAGCAGCAAGAGAAAGGCAAGGCAGTGGTCCGAGACAAAACTTGCTTCATCTTCGGGATGGACAGGAAAACACGCACTCTCACTGGGAGGGGGATGAAATATATGTAACAGGGGAGAGAGAATGATAGATGACAGTCAGATAACAACGGTTAAAATATAGAATATACTCTATGTGTTCCCCTTCTCTTTATGCTTCGTAGATGTTGGAACTCTTCGCTAGACCTCGTTAAACAAATTTCGCTTTTATATCAAACGAATGTATCAAATATTTCACAAACGGTGATTTGTGTGATAGAGAATTGTATTTATTCCATGGTTGCTTTGTGCAAAACAGGCTCAAATCCACATGGATCATTTGTAGACATAGTAAATTAGATACCTGATCCCTTGAGCCACATTGTCCTTTATATCCCTCATCATCGACTATCTATTATTCGAAAATTTTAACAGTTTCTCTTGCTTAGAAAATGGAATTCCCTTCCACTCTATGTAAGGAGACTGCCAAAAATTTACCATCTTTCCGAAACAAATTGAAAATAAAATTATTAACTGAAACAACTCACTAAATATTACCTTTTAAAAATTAAAAATTTGTTTTTTCATTAACTTGATAAAAAATAGTTTTAAAGATTCGTCAATATATTTACCTACTGCCTTGTATAATAAGCGATAGATTCAATTCATTATATTTTATTACCTTTCGTTGTAGTTTTTTTCTATTTTTTTTATGTAGCCTATAGTAAGATTCGAGCTGTTATTCCTTTCCCTATACATTCGATCATTAGTCTTAATTTTAATTGTATTTAATTTTACTAGACAGTACTTTTCATTATTATTTAATTTGACAGACTATTTAACTCATGCCCCAAATGGGAGTCAATGACCAATCACGTTTCAATGATTTCTGTATTACAACCAATCAGAGACGTGTTTCACGAAATAATTATCAACGTTAGGATTATCATATATTAAGCAAAGCTCCTCCTTTTTAATATTCTGAACAGGTCTGACCGTTATTTTGCAGTGACTGAGCCTATAACAAATACGGCTACCAGATTGTATATAATAGTGCTTACATGTCAACATTTGTAGCAATTGATTATACCACCAAAAAAAGAAAACCACTGTTTGCACTTTCTTAAATGTATACGACATCAAAAATGAATTAATATACAGATTGATGTGTTTCATTTTTTCTCCACTAGAGAGCATTCTTACAATATTGCGTTCCTTTGGCAATAAATAGTATGATCTGGTTGCAGTGATAAACAAAAGAAGCAGTAGAAGCGTAGGCTACCTATCGTTTCTCATTAGTTTTCAAACATCACCGTTTACTTTAATATAAAAATATTTTTAAATAACTGTAGTTAAATAATGATTTGTGAGTAACAGCTTTATTTTATTCGTTAAATAGTCCTAACAAATGCCACTCTTGATTTCCAAATTCTCTAGATAAATTCACTCCTCACTTCGTGAGTCGTGAATTTATCGATAATTTGGAAATCACTCGTGGCATTACTTATGATAATTAAATTGTTTAGTATGTACTATTATTGTAATTTTTGTATTTATATGTACCTATTTACAGTAGCCTATAGATTATACATACAGTATACTAATTATAATGGATTAAAAAGACATTAAAAGTTTCATTGTAGATTTATGTATACATAGAACATTTTATATAATAATGATAATAATAACAATAATAATTCATTAAATTCCCATTGTTACGAAGCTGATAAATTTAATCCTGATTGTTTGTCCTGGTGAGTTGAAGAGAAGACCACGTGGCCTTAACTCCACCTGGCTAAATAAATCCATTCTATTCTATCTATTATAAATCCAGTAATTGTAAGGATGACATGAGGGAAGCATGTCGGGTCACGTAATCGTTATAGCTGGATTATCAATCAGGAGCGATATTTATTATAACTGTCCAAATTATGTACCGTGCTGGGATGACATCAGTTCCTTACTGGCAGAAATTCTACGAAAGAAAATCTTCCCCACGGTGATACGTAGGCCTATCAGCGAAGTCCCATGGCTTTACACCAAAGGTGAAGCTCTTTTCTATAAGTTATAGAAAAATAATATATATCAATGCATACTAAAATAAACATAGAACATTTTCTTATTTATGACTAAAACTTATTTATTTATTTCAAGATTGTTTCTGTTATATACACAGGTATCCTCAACCAAAATATACTTTTTTTTCACACTTCCGGTCTTGCGTGTCTGCTTCTGTCATATTTCTCTTCTTCATGTTGTCTTGAATTCCAGTTATACACCTTGGCTTTGGCATACCACGTTTCCCTTTTTCAGGAGGTATCCACGAGGCTATATCTTTTGGTTTTTTAGCATTTTTTTTACAATGTATGAGGAGCTGGCCCATAGCATCAACCCCCAACCTGGATGACCAGAGACTTTTTTCTGGAGTCCACCATACATCAGTTGCTTTCACTGCAGCTAAGAGTCTGATCCATCCTTTATTGCCTCAACCGTAGGTCTCCTACTCTGCTGCAGCCGCCGTTGGGGCTTCATTCACCACCGTAACCCTGGTTAGAGAACCCTCACAAGTATTATTAGCCGGATCAGCTGAACCTAGTTTTTTAAAACGAGGAGTTACTCCTTCCCCTCCTCCTTTCTCATCCGGGACTTGGGCCGGCAATGGTGGAGTTCTAATAATAATAATAATAATAAATAATAATAATAATAATAATAATAATAATAATAATAAAATAATAATAATAATAATAATAATAATATAATAATAATAATGATTTATGTATTCTGGCAGAATTAGGCCTTAAGGCCTTCTCTTCCACACAACAGGCACAACTAGGCCTGTCCAATCTACATAGGCCTATTTACAGAAGCCTATAGATTATACATACAGTATACTAATTATAATGGATTAAAAAGACATTAAA
Source organism: Diploptera punctata (assembly GCA_030220185.1). Taxonomy (NCBI): domain Eukaryota; kingdom Metazoa; phylum Arthropoda; class Insecta; order Blattodea; family Blaberidae; genus Diploptera; species Diploptera punctata. The sequence continues at coordinate 36,243 of JASPKZ010009147.1, forward strand.
AGTTTCATTGTAGATTTATGTATACATACAACATTTTATATAGTAATGATAATAATAACAATAATAATTCATTAAATTCCCATTGTTACGAAGCTGATAAATTTAATCCTTGTAGGAAATCAAGTTGGGCATTAAATATGGAATATATAAAACAAGTGGAAATCGTTCTATATAAATTAAATTTCAAATAAAACAAGGAATACGGAATTCATTGCATTAAAATAGCGTATATGCTGTTGAAAAGCGAATAAATAAATAAAATATAAAGATAACATAATTAATTATATGAAGAAAAAAAGATGTATTACGAAGAAAGAGTACAATGTATGAAGCTGAAAAATAAACTATGAGTAACGAAATTTAATCTATGAAAAAATATATGTTAAATCCTGTTATGAAAAACAAAATTTATGCTACAAAATCTTAAGTCTATTTATGAAAAGTAAAATATATGCTACGGGAAACGGAAAATCTTTCTTAGGACTATTTAACTCATGCCCCAAATGGGACTCAATGGCCAATCATGTTTCAATGATTTTTGTTTTACAACCAATCACAGTCGTGTTTCACGAAATATTTATCAGTGTTATAATTACCATATTAAAGAAAGCTCCACCTGAACAGGTCTGACCATTATTGTAGAGTGACTGAGCCTGTGAGAAATACGGCTACCAGATTGTATATATAGTGCATGAATGTCAACACATGCCGCATGCGGGAGTTAATATAAAAACATTTATAGCAATTGATTATACCACCCAAAAAAAAAAAAAAAAAAAAACCACTGTTTGCACTTTATTAAATGTATTTTTGCCCAGGTAACAATCCAGAAAAATATAATTGTCATATTTACATCATATGACATCAGAAATGAATTAATATACAGTTTGATGTTTCATTTTTTCTCCACTAGAGAGCATTCTTACAATATTGCGTTCCATTGGCAATAAATAGTATGATCTGGTTTGCAGTGATAAACCAAAAGAAGCAGATGAAGCGTACCTATCGCTTCTCATTTGTTTTCAAACATCGCCGTTTTACATTAAATATATAAATATTTTTAAAATAACTATAGTTAAATAATGATTTGTGAGTAAACAGCTTAATTTTATTCGTTAAATAGACCTAAACAAATGCCACTCTTGATTTTCAAATTCTCTAGATAAATTGGAAATCACTCCTGGCATTACTTATGAAAATTAATTATATGTTTCGAAAAAGTAAGGCCTTTATGAAAAATAATATATAGCCTAGGGTCGAGGGTTCAAGTCCCGTTGGGGGTCAGGATTTTTAAACTGACCCAAACCCTCTGGCGGCACTATGGCCCTGGGGTCGACTCAGCCTCTAACGAAAATGAGTACCAGACGCTTGTTCTGGGGGTAAAGGCGGCCGTCACGCAGGGCTGACAACCCGGCTGACATAACGTCCCGATTGTCTAGAAAAAAGTGGGAGCCTTAACCTCCTACTACCCCAAGGGCCTCCGGGCCTGTTGTGGGATCACTTTACTTTACCTGGGCTATATTTTACGAAAACCATATTTTCTTTTGTGAAAAAAAACTGCTGTATATTATAAGAAAAACGACAGTTTTTGTATGAAAAATAAAATAAGTATTATAAAAACAAAAGCCTAAGACTTTTTTTTATGAAAAAGTTAATATATTAAACAAGTCCTTGTATAAATATTAAATATAAGCAATGGAAATTTAATTTGTTCTCTGAAATTTGAAACATGGACGAAAAAAGCAAATTAATTCAATGAAATGTAACATTTAAATCGTAATATAATATATTATATTTACGAAACGGAGTTTATTCTATCAAAAAATTCATGTTGTGCAAATGAAAATGATCCTATAAAAACGAAATGCTGATTTTAAATGAAAAAAAATTGGAATATTTTGGAAATAAAAAATATATATATTTACAGGTAGAAATTCAGTATATAATGGAGATGGACGGCTAATGACAAATGAGGGAAATTTTGAGGAAGTGGCTGAAATTCAAATACCTAGGAACAATAATCACAAATAGGAATGAGACGCACAAGAAATTAAGCATAGGCTCAATTCTGGAAATGCATGCTATTATGCATTGCAGAGACTTTTGATGTCCCACACTCCTTTCAAAAAACGTTAAGCTGAAAATATATAAAAACTATTATTCTACCAGTTATATTATATGGGTGCGAAACATGGACTCTTACTCTAAGGAGGAAAGGAGATTACGAGTATTTGAGAATAAAGTTCTTAGGAAAATTTTTGGACCAAAGAGAGATGAACAGACAGGTGAATGGAGAAGACTACATAACAATGAACTTACATGGTCTTTATAGGAAGCCAGATATAATAAGAACAGTTAAGTCTCGTAGACCTGCGATGGGCGGACATGTTGCACGTATGGGGAATGAAAGACGTGCATGGAAGCTTCTTGTAGAAAGCCAGAGGGAAAACGCCCAGTTGGTAGACCAAGAATGAGGTGGGAGAACAACATTAACTATGATTTGAGGGAGGTAGATTATACAGGGAATGATTGGAAAGCATTAGCTCAGGATAGGGATGTATGGAGAGCTTATGTCTGCGCGGCCATGAACCTACGGGTTCGATAGTGCCAGTGAGTAAGTAAGTAAGTATATATTTTACCACTTGATACTTTCCCTGAGTGTAGACTTGATACATTGCCCTTTCTATTTCTTGAAATTTTGTCTGTGTCAAGTGTACCGGGTGGCAGGAGGGAAAACTGGCAAACATAAGGGAATACACCTGCTCTATTTTAATTTCCTGGATCTTATTGTGTATCCCCTTCCTTCACATCCTCTCTGTCTTTGAGGGGTTATAATTGTCTACCTGTGATGCCAAAATGAACGTTTTAAACCATTATGATTAAATTTAATATCCATATTACTTAGAAAATAACATGTTTTGCATACTCTGCAGTACAGTAACACTAGAGATTTCTAAATCCTGTTTCTTTCCACTTAAAAATAAAACTTTACAAGAAGTCTGAAGCCAACTAGAATCTTAATACATTTTATAATATTAATACCTATATTATAGGAACATTTTAGGTTACCTTCCCCACAATTCAGCCTAAAATATGAAATTATTGATAATTGCAAGTTAGATATTATATTCTAGCAGATTAGAACCGTTAATTTTTAATGCTTTTTTTTTTTACATTCATCAAACTTCAGTGAAAATTTTTCACATGAGCGGAGTTTTTAACAATACATTTCCAATTTTAGATAGATAAGTAGATCAGGTAAAAGTCATGTGGATTTATAGGATCGTCAAAAAAAATTTTAAACACGATTGAATCTTACATCACAAGGAGTCTTGTCGTTCAAACTCCTCTTAATAAAACGTTAAACTGAAAATATATTTAACTGTTATTCTCCCAGTTATATGGATGCGAAACATGGGCTCTCATTTTAAGGGAGGAGAAAAAAATACGAGTATTAGAGTAAAGTTCTTAGGAACTTTTTGGACCAAAGAGCGATGAACATAAGAGAGATGACTTACATGGCAGTGAGCTGCGTGATATTTATGGGAAACCAGTTAAATAACAGTCCCGCGCCGTAGCGGAATGGTGAAGGCAAGGATGCCTTGGCGTAGAGCTACGGGACTTGCTCAGGTTCGAGTCCTCATGAGGGGAAGAAATTTTCTCATGGAATTTCGGCCAGTATGGGACCAGTGCCCACCCAGCATCGTGCGGAATTTGGGTAGTTAAAATAAGTACCGGCTCCAGGTTGAGAAAATCATTTTATAACGGCTGGGGGACCCGACATGCTAACCACATTACACTCCTATACTTACAGGATAATCATCTATCTCTGTGATTAACACATATGGATGTGAGGTCAGCAGCCAGTTGGTAGACCAAGGGCCTTCTAGGCCTGTCGCGCCATGAAGTTTTTTTAAATCGTAGACTGGGATGTTGCACGAATGGGGAATGAAAGAGAGACATGGAAACTTCTTGAAGAAAAACGAGAGAAAACGTCCAGTTGGTAGATCAAGAATGAGGTGGGAGAATAAATATTAACAATGATTTGAGGGAAGTATATTATACAGGGGATGATTGGAAAAACATTAGCTCGGAATATGGATGTATGAAGAGCTTATATCCGAGCAGCCATGACCCTACGGGTTCGATAGTGCCAGTTAATTTATTAGTTAGTTAGTTATGTTTGAATATTAATAATCATCCACACTGTTGACTGAATGTGTTGTTAACTGTGTCCTAAGTGTTGTCCTGAACGTCAATTAATGGGAAGATTACAATTTATGCAACTCTAATTAGAGCCTGTAATGATGTATGCTGCTGAAACTTGGTGTTTGCTGGGAATGATGAAAGGGTGAGAGCAGCACGGGAGAGGAAACATTTGTTACGGATATATGGACCTAAAGTAGAGGATAGGTTATGGAGAATCTGAAATAATAGTGAATTATATGGCTTATATGGAAAATTAAAAGCTCCAGACTAAGAGGAGCTGGACATGTTAAGAGGAGTGGAGAAAATTCTTCGATAGAAAAATATGTACACTGGGAAACCAGGGGTAAAACATGTTTCGGAAGACCTAAAAATAAACAGTTGGTGGTTGTACGGTGGATTAAAGTATAAAGTGATCCCACTACAGGCCATGGAAGAGCACTTTTCTAGACAATCGGCACGAGATATTACTCGGGTTAAACAGCTTTACGTGCGACCACATTTATCCCCTGAACATGCGCCTGGTACTCATTTCCGTTAGAGGTTGAGTCGACCTTAGGGTCATGACAACGCGTGAGGTTTCTAGGACAGTTTAAAAATTCTTACCCCACCGGGACTCGAACCACTGACCCTCCGGCTTGTAGCTTATTGCCAACTACGCTACAATGTGCCCCGAGGATATAGAGGAGGATACTAAGGAAATGGAAGAAGAAGGACATGGGATAGACAAGACTAGAAGTCTACAATTCGGCAGCCACTGACTCTGAAAGGCCCGTAACGCTAGATAGAGGGGGGATAGATAGATAGATAGATAGATAGATAGATAGATAGATAGATAGATAGATAGATAGAGTAGAGAGAGAGAGAGAGAGAGAGAGAGAGAGAGAGAGAGAGAGAGAGAGAGAGAGAGAGAGAGAGTTCTCCTGAATGTTTGGATAAGCAATTTTTTATGAGGCTAAATACTATGTAACGAAATGATAGGTGTTTTTAAAACAGTTCTTATTGACAGTGTATATATATATATATATATATATATATAGAGGGTGTTTTTAAATTAGACCGACAAATTTTGGGATCAGATAGATAACCTTCATTGAAGCATATTTTGTTAAGGAACATATGAAGTAAAACGCTTCGTTTCAGGGCTCGAGGGATCTTACAGGAAGGGATTGAAGGAATCGGATAAACACTACTTTCAGTCCAAGAGGGTTTGTCATTACTACTATCGCTCTCGGTTTGTTTACTTCTGGAGCTCAGAGGCATTCGGAACATATTACAGTAAGTTTGTTTACATCCATTGATACGATCTGTTGGATATGTAGGGGTGGGCCCACTGCCTGGCCGGCACGCTCACCTGACTTGATCTGCCTAGATTTCATCTTATGGGGCTATATAAAGGCAATGTTTTATGAAACCGATATTGACTCTGAAGAAGATCTTGTAGCACACATTGTCAGCGCAGCAGCTGAAATAAGGGAAACTCCTTGCATATTTGGAAGTAAGGCACATTTTTGCACTGTTCTCTGGATGTCGGGGGCACGCCGTAGCGTAGTGGTTAAGGCATTGAGCTACAAGCCGGAGGGTCAAGGGTTCAAGTCCCGTAGGGGTCAGGATTTTTAAACTGACCCAAACCCTCTGGTGGCACTATGGCCCTGGGGTCTACTCAGCCTCTAACGGAAATGAGTACCAGACGCTTGTTCTGGGGGTAAAGGCGGCCGTCACGCAGGGCTGACAACCCGGCTGACATCAAGTGCCGATTGTCTAGAAAAAGTGGGAGCCTTAACTTCCTATTACCCCAAGGGCCTCCGGGCCTGTTGTGGGATCACTTTACTTTTTTTCTCTGGATGTCAATGGACGTGTGTTCCAGCACTTGTTGTGATTGGACAATAAAGTGGATCCAACCTTATAATGTAACACTGGAGTAAGTGTTTTTTATTTTATTTATTTTAGAATTAAGTACTTTTGTTTCTGCTTGTCTGTAAAGTATTTGGATTAACACACATAATTATGTGACACAGAATAACTTGATATTTGTATATTTGTACGTACCTACTTCCTTCCATCGCTTCTTCTGAGACCCTTCTTGCACTGAAACGAAGCGTCACAGCCTATAGGTTCCTTAACAAAATATGCTTCAAAGACTTGCAGTGCCGACTTGCTTCGAAACATGTCAGTACTTGCTAACTAAGGCGATCCAAATTTGAACAATTTTTTTTATAGTAAATAGTTATGGGCATATTGATGTTTTATTTACTAAATAAACTTTTTAGTTCTAGAATCCTTCTACGGGATGAATCATAAATATGGCTATACGTTTGATCGCGTTGTGTGATGAAAATATTACCATTACAGAAATATGAAATTACCGTTGGAAAGGCAATTATTCAAATTACAAGAATGGAATAAAACAAAACAGTGTAGAACTTACGTCATTTGTCAAAATAGCGTTGAATATACAACAGCAAATTACAATTGCTGCATGGGCAATAACGTATGCTAATGATCGTGAGGCCGCAAGACGTGAGTTTAACGTAGCATTGCAGCCGTCGACTGTGGGGAAATGGAGAAAACGACTGCTGGAAACGGGAAGGTTGCACAGTATCAAACCTCTTGGAAGGCCTCGCATTATCACGGATGCAGAAACAACGAAAAGAATTGTGGAGGCGTTCGATGCTAGCCCACAAAAATCAACCCACCAAGCTGCACGTGAGCAATGATTTGTTTTGTTCTATTGTTGTAATTTGAAGGATTCCATTTCCAATGATAACATCATATTTCCTTTATTTCCTTTAATAATAATATTTTCGTCACAAAATGCGGTCAAACGTATAGCCATATTTCTGAATCACTCTGTATACTAACCGAGTACAAATTTTCATATCTTATGTTTTTCATTAAATTGGCACGGGTTCTCATGATCCAATCGTAATAATATTTATTTGAGTTATTAAAGACAAACAGAACAAAATAAAGGGATTATGCGTATTTGATTTTACGAAAAGCTCCTTTATGTCTTGGAATTCTTGGGACACCTTAATATACAGGGTGTAACTAAATTGCCATTACAGACTTTGATGACGTGTAGTGGGGACCAAGACGGTTACGTTTAGCATATGAACTCATGTCCAGAAATGTAACGTTTGAATAGAAAATGCATGTGAGATCGTAAAAAACAACAGACCTAATTTTTATAACAAAGAAATAAAATAATTATGCATTTCAGAAATCTTGCCACAAATCTTCATAAATCATGTTCTTCCATTATTCTACACGCCATTTATTTCAATGTATGCTGACTGCATAGATCATAAAACTCTCAATGGGGATTCGAAATGAACCATGTTTTAGATAGATTTTATGACAGAGAGTGTAGACTATTTCGCTTATCTGTGTAACACGCAGAGTACATTATAAAACTAACAGTAAAATTGTACTAACAATATTATGCTAACTCTAATGTTCTTGTTATTGCTCCATGTGTTTCTACAGTGTTCCCATGCAATCTTTTAACTGGCATGGTCCCCAGTTTAGGACCACGTCCCTTTTCCATTGTACTACTACCACATTAGTACAACTGAAGGGAAAAAGTCCACCTAAATCGGGATTTATACCCGAGATTTCCAGCTTTACGCACTGGCGCATTAAACTATTGTGCTACTTAGGCAATCCAGGAAGAGGCACAAATCTCTCTCTATTATATTTTTTCTCTTCAATTGTATTAACTATTACATACGAACGGCAAGGCCTGTGTACATTAACTTCAATAATTACGTTTGTAATTATCTGATATAGCTTACAAACTAAATGCAATATGTAGCGATTATAATTTTAAAATTTCAATAAGTAAAACCAAAGTAATGGCATTTTGTGGAAGAAATACTCTGCGTGCAAAAATAGTAATTAGAGATGAAATTATTGAACAAGTATCCCGCTTTAAATATTTAGGATGTGACATCAGCTATGGGTATGATAAATATATTGAACACAAAACACATCACTTTCAAGCTATTTGTTGTACAATAAATAGAACATTCAATAATAAAGCCCATAAACAAACGAAATTAAATTTTTTTAAACAATGGCTGTCCCTGTCCTTTTGTATGGGAGTGAATCTTGGATTACCACTACCAAACAAGAAAGTAAAATCCAAGCAGCCGAGATGAAATTTTTAAGAAGAGTAAAAGTCTGCACTAGAATGGACCAGATAAGAAACGAGGATATCCGTGAAGAACTGCAGATCTACTCCATAAAATAAAAGATATTTAACAACAAGATACAGTGGAAAGAACATGTAGAAATAATGGAAGAAAGTAGATTACCAAATAAAATCTTCCTTTATTTTCCAAGAAGAAGAAGAGATGTCGGACGTTCTCGGAAGAGATGATCTTAGATCTATTAGTGAAGACGGAACAGGCAACTCTTGCCTAAACCAGGAAGTGAAGAAGAAGATTATCTGATATAAATCTATAAAGGCACAGCCCAATGTTGAGCTATTGCCTCTCCCTTGTCAGGAGTCACTAGTCCAAGTTAATTTACTTACAGTGTTTGCTCATAGATATCATGAATGGCATGCGAACAACACGCAGACTCAATGAGACATCTAGCAGACAACTAACTTGTCACCTCTATATTAGATGGATCATCCAGCTCTTTGATTGACACATGTGGATGTGAGGTCATCAGCTGGGTGGTAGTCAAGAGACTTCTGGACCTGTTGCCCCACGGAGATTAAATTGTTAAGCTAAAAAATAAAATATTTGAGAATGAAGTTTGTAGGAACATTTTTGGGCCAAAGAGAGATGAACTGACACTCGAAAGGAGAGCATATCATAACAGTGAGCTACATGATCTTTATAGGAAACCAGATTTAATAAGAATAGTTAATTAATACTTCTGAAATTCATTGTAAAACGCCGTTGAGGTTATGCAATAAAATGTTAAATTTTAAAATAAGTACCTGATATATCAGGATCCTCAACTAAATTAAATTTCTGTTCAACAACTTTGTCAACTGGTTAAAACTATGAGGTCTTTCAGTATCAAGTTTCATCTTTTTGCATTCAATTTGGTACTCAATACCAATCCTTCTGAAAGGCCTTCATAGTTTTAACCACCTGACGAAGTTTCTTAGACAGATGTTCAATTTAGTTGAGGACGACTGCTATATTAGGTACTCATTTTAATATGTTAACATTATAAACAAGGAGATTAGAGATAGAATACAAAAATGGGGATTACATATAAATTATAATAAAACAGAATATCTTTCATTGGATATAACAGATGAGCTGAAATGTAATTCAGGAAGAATACGTAATGTTAAAACATTTAAATATTTGGGATCTATTTTAGTTAAAAATGAAAATTCAACTACAGAAATTGATAGAAGCATAACTGATTGAAGAAGAATCATTGGTATGTTGCAATAGAAATATAATATACAGAACGAAGAAAACTATATTTCATGTTCTGTTATATAGCATTTTATAATAAGGGTCCCGAAACCTGGACAGTAAGTAGAAAACAAGCCAAGAAGCTATTAGCAGTAGAAATGGATTTTTGGAGGCGATCGACAAGAATTTTAAAAAGGGATAAGATCAGAAAGAGCAAAATAAGGGAAATTATGCAAGTTGAAACAACATATTAGGGAAAATAATAGAAAAATGTTTGAAATGATATGGGCACCTCATAAGAATGGAAGAAGAGAGAATACCAAAGAAGAACGTTGATTGGAAAGCTAATAAAAGAAGTGGAGCAGGCAGACCTAGAGAACGTTGGATAGATGGAGTGGGGAGAAGTATGGAAGCTAGAGATTTGAGGGAAGAAGATGCTTTAGACAGGAACCTCTGGCGACAAAATACTTTGGGTTGAAGGAGAAGCACTGTATTGTGGAATATTCCTAAATAAAAAAGTAAATAAATAATATTTAAGTCTCGTAGACAGCGATGGTCAGAGCATGTGGCACGAATGGTCAATGAAAAAGGTACGCGGAAGCTTCTTGTAGAAAACCAGAGGAAAAACGTCCAGTTCATAGACCAAGAATGAGGGTGTTAGAATAACATTGACATTGATTTGAGGGAAGTAGCTTATATAGGAGATAATTGGAAAACACTTGCTCAGAATAGGGATTTGTGGAGAGCTTATGTTTGCGCGGCCATGAATCTACGGGTTGGGTAGTGCTAATGAGTTGGTTAGCTAAAAAAAAAAAGATCGCTAGTTTAACTCGATAGAAATAATGTTGTGTTTATGTTTTTTGTAAGTAGGGGTGTCAAGTAACTTATTGCAAGCGGTCAATGGGGTCCCAAGGGTTGTTACACAACGGAAACCCTTTGTCCTTCCTGATGATTGTAGAAGAGTTTCGTACAATTCGGTAACCACTTCCGGGACTCTCCATTGCTATCATAATAATTACGGGTCTAGTTTTTTAAAAGGTTACTCTTGTAAGATATATTATCCTTGTCCGTTCTTATTCTCAGTATTTTTAAAAAGCATCTGTTAATCCATTTTATGTTCCAACAGTTTACAATAATAATAATAATAATAATAATAATAATAATAATAATAATAATAATAATAATAATAATAATAATAATAATAATAATAATAATAATAGTTTAATTTGAATATAGGAAACCAGATAAAATAATAATAGTTTAAGTCTCATAGACTGTGATGGGCAGGGCTTGTGGCACGAAATGGAAATGAAAGAGGCGAATGGCGGCTTAATGTAGGAAAACTAGAGGAAAAACGCGCAGTTGGTAGACCTTGAATGAGGTGGAAGAATAATATTAACCATGATTTGAGGGAAGTAAATTATACAGGAGATGATTATAAAACATTAGCTCAGGATTGGAATGTGTGGGGTGCTTATGTCCGCGCAGCCACGAATCTGCGTGTTCGATAGTGCCAGTAAGTTAGTTAAAACTGTATTTTACCTGATGGATTTAAGACCGCAAGGTCTTCTCTTTCACCTCACTAGGGTTACGTCAAACAAATATTAACAATTATGAATTACCCACAACTTGATTAATAATACATAATACATAATAGGCTACGCAATATACAGATTATAAGGAAAGATCAAGGAAATAAAATAACTATCTAACTCCTTGGCTGTATCGAACCCATAGGTTCAAGGGCGCCCGGACCTACCTCTCCACGCATCCCTATTCCAAGCTAATGTTTTCCAATCATTCCCGTATAACCTACTTCCCTCAAATCATGGTTAATGTTATTCTCTCACTCATTCTTGGTATAATAACTGAGCGTTTTCCCTCTGATTTTCCTACAAGAAGTTCCCATGCCCCTCTTCCAATCCCCATTCGTGCCGCATGTCCTGCCCTTCGCATTCTACGAGACTATTGTTCTTATTATATCTGGTTTCCTATGAAGATCATGTAGCTCACTGGAATGTACTCTTCTCCATTCCCCTGTTAAATTTGGGCAGTTGCTGATAATAATCTTACAGTTTTTGCATTCGAAATCAAAATTATTTTGAAAGGCGTAGAATTATTGCGTAAATACAGTGTGCGAATCGAAATTTCTAGTCACGATTTTGTAAAACGACTCAATTCGACTCTCGCCTGCTTATAGTATTGTCGGTATTCTTTCTATTTGGTTTTATGAGCTCTTAAAACACCTGGGTGTGGGATTCTAGGGATCTGCCCTGTTCTGAAGGTAATCACATACTAAGTTTTATGTACCAGAAATTATAAGCACATGAAACATTATGAAATTACAAAACCATCTTTATAGGAAGTATAACCAAGAAACATTCAGCGGGTTTTAAAAGACGTTGAGTGTTTTAGTATATTCCAAACTCCATTGCGCAACATGCCTAGAATACCCTTAGCCTACCAGCCGGCTGCTGGCCTCACAACTACATGTGTTAATCACAGAGGTAGACGATCATCCAGCCAGCATAAGGATGACATGTGGTCAGCATGTCGGGTCTTCCAGCCATTATAGAAGTTTTCTCAACCTGGAGCCGCTACTCATAGCTACCCAAATGCCTCACGATGGTGGGTGGGCACCGATCCCATATTAGCCTAAATTACATGAGAAAATTTATTTCCCCATGTAGATTCAAACCAGCGCCAGCGCAAGTCCCGTACTTCTGCGCCAAGGCATCTTACCTTAATCACACGGCTATGGCGCGGGGCATGTTTTGGTCTAAGAAACCCATTTTCTCTGATGCCCTATTTACGCCATATTACATCTCATTTTAGCACTTAATACTCTTACATATGATTTACAAATGATTCTTAAGATCGTCCTATGGCCCTTAAGCGGTCCCTCGCGATTAATATTTACGTCAATATTCATTCATAGTGTTCTGCTCAAGAGCAGGTCTTTCACTGCAAACTCAGCATTCTCCACTCTTTCCTTAACTCAGCTTTCCTTTTTTGTATCTGCATACAAACCATTTATTTTAATATTGTCTATCATCTGATGTCTTTTTCCGCTTCTAACTTTCTTTCCGTTCACCATTCATTCTAGAGCATCGTTCAGCATCCAATTTCTTCTTAGCCAGGGGCACATCCAATTTCTTTTCCTCTTCTTTATGAGTTCCAGCATTGTTCTTCTTTCACCCACTCTGTCTAGCACATATCTATTTCTTACTTTGTCTGTCCATTTTATACGTTCCATTCTTCTCCATATCCACATCTCAAAAGCTTCCAGTCGCGTTTCCTCATTCCGTCGTAATGTCCAAGTCTCTGCACCATATAATGCTACACTCCACACGAAGCACTTCACTAGCCTCTTCCTTAATTATTTTGCCAAAGGTCTGCAGAAAATACTTCTCTTCTTGTTGAAAGCTTCTTTTGCCATTGCTATCCTCTGCTTTACTTCTTGACCGCAGTTCATGTTACTGCTGATAGTAGAACCTAAGTATTTGAAGCTCTCCACTTGCTCAATGGCCTCATCTTTAATCTTCATGTTTATCTTCCTTGATTTCTTTCCGAATGGAGGATGATAGGTGGCCCAAAACTCTTTTGGAATGGTCACCTTCTGGTAGAAGGAAACGGGGCAGGCCAAGAACAACTTGGAGAGGAGAGATCCATAGATTGATGAACGACCGAGGTCTGGAGGAGGATGAATGGCTTGATCGGCAAGGATGGCGAATGGGAATACAGGGTAACCGCTGAAAAGTGGAGAGGCCCTCAAAAGTAAAAGTAAAAAAGTAAGATTTCTTTCCTATAATCATGGCCTTCGTCATATTTATATTTATCTTCATCCCATAATCCTCGCACTTATCATTTAGCTCCATCAGCATGTTCCTCAGTGTCATTGCATCTTCTGCTAGCAAATCCATATCATCAGCAAATCTTATGCACTTTATTCTTCTTCCTCCCATGTTTACGCTTCCCGTATTGCTGAAGCAGTTATTCATTAGGTCTTCCAGGTAGATGTTGAAAGGGTAGGTGATAGAGGACATCCTTGCCTTACCCCCCTTCTAATTTCTCTTCCCTCTGACATTTCTTCTCCTATCTTCACTTTTATTCGCTGTTTCATATAAAGACTACTTATGAGCCTCCTCTCCTTACAGTTCACGCCAATTTTCTTCAAGATCTTCAGGAGTTTATTCCAATTTACTCTGTCAAAGGCATTTTCCAGGTCAAAAAATACTGCATAAACGTCTTTATCTTTTTCTATATATCTTTCTCCTATTGTTCGTATCAATCCAATTGCATCTCTTGTACCCTTTCCCTTCCTGAAGCCAAACTGTTCTTCCAATTCGCTTTCCATCGTAGAACGTAAACGTCGATTCAATATTCGCAGGAGAATCTTTGCAGAGTGTGATATCAAGCTGATAGTCCTGAACTCCTTACATTCCTTTGCATTGTTTTTCTTCGGTATTGATATTAACACTGTCTCAGTCAATTCTTCGGGCCATTCACCTTCTTTATATATCTTGTTGCATAAAAGCAGAATTTCCTTCTTTCCTTCACCCAAGCATTTAAACCAATTCAAGGGGGATTCCATCTACCCCTGTTGCTTTCCCATTTTTCATTTCCTTAATTGCTAGTTCAAACTTCTTCCTTCAGAATTGAAAATCCTTTTTCATCTTCTGATACGTCTTCTTCATTTTCTATATCGAAGTTAGCCGGACGATTTCTTGTCTCATATAGATCTTCTACATATGTTTCCCATGTATTCATAATTCCCTGTTTGTCTGCTATTTCTTCATTATTTTCGTCCTCAATCAGCCACATAGTTTTCCTGCTCTTCTTTCCGTAGTCCAAGCCTTTAACTTCCTGGTACATTAAATCATATTTTCCTTTCCTCTCCAGATTTTCTAGTTCTTCACATTTATGCTTCATCCATTCTTCCCTTGCCTTGTCAGTTTCTCTTCTAAGTTCGTTGTTTAGTTTCCTGTAGTTTCTTTTGGCTTCTTCTGTATTGCTATTTTTCCATTTTCTTTTTTCTTCCATCTTCTCTAACATTTTTCCTGTGATCCAAGGTTTCTTAATATTCTTCCTCTCTTTGTACCCTATTGTTTCCTCTGCAACTATCTGTATAGAGGTTTTCAAATGACTCCAGTGTTCCTTGATATTGCCGTATGATATTTCCATGATAGAGGCTATTTCCTTACAATTTTGTTAGCATTTTCTCCTTTCCTCTTCAGTTTTAAGTTTTTCCAAGTCAAACTTGTTTGTTGCCTGTCTTCCTCTTATCTTCTACAGGCAAATATCTACTTCGCCTATTAGTAAGACTTGGTCTGAATTGATATCTGCTCCTGGTAGGGTATCCTGATTTCGCATTTTTCAAGCAATTTCGGAATATTTCTTGTATCAGTATGTAGTCGATCTGGTATCGTTTGTTGTCCATAGGGCTTATCCATGTGTATCTTCTTCTTTTATGCTATTGAAACATTGTATTTCCAATTATCATTGAATTCCTTTTACAGAAACCCACCAGTGATTCACCTCTCTCATTCCTTTTTCCTAATCCATATATTCCAACTGTACTTCCATCCTGTCCTTCTCCAACTACAGCATTCCAGTCACCAATTAGGATAACACATGCCCCCTTCTTCTCTCTCTCTCTCAACAATCTCTTCTATCTTGTCATATCTTTCCTCCACTTCATCATCTGCTAACCCACAATGGGGCATGTAAATTTGCACTATCACCAAGTCCACTTTTTTCCTTTGTAACCTCACCATTATCATCCGATTATCATAAGTAATGCCACGAGTGATTTCCAAATTATCGATAAATTCACGACTCACGAAGTGAGGAGTGAATTTATCTAGAGAATTTGGAAATCAAGAGTGGCATTTGTTAGGACTATTTAACGAATAAAATAAAGCTGTTTACTCACAAATCATTATTTAACTACAGTTATTTAAAAATATTTTTATATTTAAAGTAAACGGTGATGTTTGAAAACTAATGAGAAACGATAGGTAGCCTACGCTTCTACTGCTTCTTTTGTTTATCACTGCAACCAGATCATACTATTTATTGCCAAAGGAACGCAATATTGTAAGAATGCTCTCTAGTGGAGAAAAAATGAAACACATCAATCTGTATATTAATTCATTTTTGATGTCGTATACATTAAGAAAGTGCAAACAGTGGTTTCTTTTTTTGTGGTATAATCAATTGCTACAAATGTTGACATGTAAGCACTATTATATACAATCTGGTAGCCGTATTTGTTATAGGCTCAGTCACTGCAAAATAACGGTCAGACCTGTTCAGAATATTAAAAAGGAGGAGCTTTGCTTAATATATGATAATCCTAACGTTGATAATTATTTCGTGAAACACGTCTCTGATTGGTTGTAATACAGAAATCATTGAAACGTGATTGGTCATTGACTCCCATTTGGGGCATGAGTTAAATAGTCCACATAACGCCTGATATCACTTTTTCTTTCACACGTGGTCCTGATACTACACCGGCACCATGATTTTCTTTAGAATCACCACTGGAATAATACATTCTAAATTCATCAGTCACTAATTCACCACTTTGTTCCCACCTCACTTCTGATATTCCCATCACGTTCACTTTTGTTTCTTCTCATTTCTTCCTTCAAATTTCCAGTTTCCTGGCTTGCAGAAGAGTTCTCACATTCCAGGCTCCAATCCTTAGTCTTTTTTTTCTTCTGTTGTTTCGAACTGCATGATGTTTCCTTCCGCAGTATCCCCCTCCCGGACATCCGAATGGAGTCCGGAGTCTTTCACCGTGGAACCGTGGAAAGACTCATCATGTTAATATATTGCACAATAATTGACATTGTACAATAATATTGAGCGTCTGTAGATCACATTGAAAGATTGCACAATATATTGAGTCAATCAAAAGCAGTTTGATTTTTATTGTGCAATCTAGTCAATATTGATTCGTCTGTTGGCAATATTGCGTAATACTAGTTCAGTTCTGTGTTAACAGAGTTGAAATAAACATGTTCACTGCACAAATGTCATCCGCGTACTAATTTATTGAGGATTAATATTGCACCATGTGGGTTGGTCAAGTAATATTGTACAATAATTATTGCACAAAATATTATAGAATATATTGATGTAAATATTGATCGTGTAGGGGCCGCTTTATGGCTCTTACAGTCCAAGTAAACTTCCGGCTTTCTCTTTTCGAGTTTCTTGACCAATATAATGGTTACCCTTATTTCCTTACAGATATCGTGAGTAGCATGTGGTCGGCATGTCGGATCAAGGGATATCTAGTGTGCAATTAAGTTATTACTTGGATCGGAAGAAAATAGGTTAGATTTTGCTCAGCTGTCTATTTTTTCCCCCCAGGTTTGAGATTATTTTATGATCCTGAAAATCTTCAGACTCGGGACACATTGCTTAATGTCTCTCTCGGATGACTTGTGATTTGGATTTTTCCGTCCTCTGTTGTTTGTCAATGTCTTAATTTCATCAAGTTTATTTATTTCATTCCAACTCATCCCTACCTGTTTAGCTTCAACCCTGTTGGTATTACTGAATGTTGTTCTAGGTCTTCCTCTTCGCCTTCTCAATCCATGAGGGGTTCCAATCAAATGTCTCTCCTTAACACGTGACCAACCCATGTCCATAAGTTAACAGTTAAAGCTGCACTGATGTTTGGATCAGAAACTGGATCCTCAGAAAGAAAGATGAAAGGAGATTGGAAATACAACCGATGAGATTCCTCAGATCATTAGTCGGAATTACGTGATGATATCACATCCCTAATGAAACAATAAGAGAAGGCCTACAAATTAACAATGTAATACAATATATCTCACAACATACAGAACAGTGCAGGAGACATAACATGTCGAATGCCATTTGAGACATTTCCTAGAAGAGCGCTTTATTATAAACCACATGGTAGGAGGGAAGTTGGGAAACCATTGAGAAGGTGATGTGACCAATTTTTTTTTTTTGTGTCTCAGAACGAGTTTTGAAGGGCTCAATCCTTGTTAGTTTTGATGATGATGATGATGATGATGAGAGCAATGCTGAAAATGCATGACGTTATTTTCCATTATTTTCATGAATGCAAGTAGACTCACTACTACTGAAATGAGATTCAAGCCCCGAACATCTACTAATGGGACCATAAAAGATAGGTTATTTTAAAGAAACTTAGAATGAAAACTTGATCTATCTGGAATTTTTTTTCCAAACTGTAGGCTTATATACTTTTTGGCCACACAAGAACATGAAAGGGCCTCACTGGATGACTGATCTGCTCAATTCCAAGGCCACTTTCTAGACAACACAAGCATTAATACAAAGTACCATTCACTCGTATTTATTACACTGAACGTGGTAAATAAGATACGGTTATTATGATGATAAAATTATGTTTAGGGTCTATTTGAGCCACATAGTTTCCTGACAATTGTCTTATAGATGAGAAGAAAACGAAAAACTGTTCACCCAGGAACTTGCCCCTAGTGGGGATCGAGCCCAGATCAGTTACATCAGAGGCAACAACGTTACCTTGACGCCACAGAGGCGGATAAGAAGAATTCCTTTAAAATAAAGTTAAATTTTGTTTTCTTAATTAATTAATTATATTATCCCTTTTTTCCCAATTTGTTTTGTTAATGGAAAATTGACCAAGACTACATAACAATAAGCTACATGATCTTTATAGGACACCAGATATAATAAGAACAGTTAAATCTCGTAAATTGCGATGGGCAGGACATGTAGCACGAAGGGCGAATAAAAGAGGTACATGGATGCTCCTTGTAGGAAAACCGAGAGATAAGCCGCCCAGTAGGCAGGCCAAAAATGAGGTGGGAGAATAACATTAACCATGATTTGAGTGAGGAAAGAAGATTATACAGGGATGGTTGGAAAAATGTTAGTTCTGGATAGGGATGTATAGAGAGCCTATGTCCGCTCGGCCATTATCTTCTAGTTTCGATTTTGCCAATGAATTAGATAATCGGAAATTAACCGAACAACAACAAAAAAAGTTTCAAATTTATTTTCTTAATAATTTTGCTTTTATCACCAAAAAATATAAATTCCGGACACACATTATCACCAAAAATAATAATTTATAGTCTATTTGTGCAATTCCTAAATTATCCACTACGTCAGAATATGATAATTATTAAAATCTGAAGTCTATTATTCGTGCCAATTCTGTTTTCGTATGAATTTCATAACCTAACCTACAAATTAGAAGAATAATTTTTCTTTTTTCAATAGTAGAATCAAAACGGAGACAGTTGAATATCTACAGATTTACATCAATCAAGTTATTACGTAGAGAATAAAAATCCAAAACAAATGAATTGCTACTTTTGAAAGGGAAATAACTTTATTTCCACGAATTCAAACACCCACACTGAACTTCATTTGTTTGTATAGAGAAACATTAAATGGTAGGGGGAAAAGACTGTGACCTTATTTCAATCCATCCAGTTCATTTTGTATGCATCCTTTTAACCTCTAAACGAAGGATTGTTATTTTTTTTCAAATCAGTTCCAAATTTATTTATTATAATATTTTAAAATAAGAATACATGCCCTAAGTATCCTTTCATACCAGTCTTCCTCAATTAAAAAAATATTTTTGTTTAAAAAACTTCGTTAATTAGTTAAAATCATGTAGGCCTTTCAAAATATGTTCCATCATCGGCATGCCATTTGGTACCATTACGAGCCTCAAAATCTTCAGACTCGGGAATCACGGCTGAAAATCCCTCCCGGCGGACTTGTCCCTTGGATTTCCTTAAAAATCCATCGACCCCGGCGGGATTTGAACCCTCGACCCTCGTAAATAGAGACAGGGAATAAAACCACTAGACCACCGCGGTCTACTCTTTAGTTATAAGTTTCAGATTATTCAATAGTGGCAGCAGAAAAATGAAAAAGTCTGCCTCCCAGGAACTGTTTAAACTAGGCCTATATAAGAGAATTCCTCCATCCCTCCCATGGCTCTCCATCCCGAATTGGGCCCTGACTTTCCCAATTCTCCTTTTTCATTATTCTCTATTCTTAGCTGTCATCTTCCAATTCCTTACTCCCAAAAGTGTAGTGGGATGTGCACGTACTGTGTCTTCCCATCGTCTTCTCGGTTATCCCACTGTCCTCCTTAAATGAAAGTGCGACTTTTGAAGACTACATACAGTTGATGTACAGTGTCATTATAGTCTTATTTCTTTTCTAATAATTACGAGTAGGCTATTTGAGAATAAAGTTTTTAGATAAATTTTTGAACTGAAGAGAGATGAACAGAGAGGCGAATGGAGAAGACTAAATAACAGTGAGCTACCCCATCTACCCTATGTAGGAAACTGCACTAGTGGAGTGGCTGGTCATATGCTTTGGTCGACTGTATTCCAGGGAAATTCCCGGTACTCACTTTAGAGGAGGTTAATTGGGCCTTCATATATTGCCAAGAAAAGAATGAATGAAGAAAAAAATCTCTATTTCTCACCAAGAGGCCATTACGTCCGGGGAAAAAATAGGTAATTTCTTTAAATATTTGGAGATGGATTCTTAGGAATGTTTTTTGATCAAAGGGAGAGAGAGAGAAATAGATAGGTGAATGGAGAAGATTACATTATACTGTGTTACGTTATCTCTTTGGGAAACCAGATATAGGTCTAATGAGAACTGATAAGTCTCGTAGAGTCCGTCGCCGTGGCGTAGTCGGTAGAGTCCCTACCTTCCACTCCGGCGACCCGGATTCGATTCCCGGCGGGGTGGGGATTTTAAATATCCACCTTGAGTCTGGGTGTGTGTCCTAATGCTCAACCTGTGTGCACATTTCATATAAAACAAAAAATAAGTCTCGTAGACTACGGTGAACAGAACATATGGCACAAATGGGGAATGAAAGAGAGCATGGAAACTTCTTGCAGGAAAACCAAAGGGAAAGGCTCCAGGCGATATTCGTATTAGGTGTGAGAATAAAGTTAATCTTGATTTGAGGATGGTATACTATATAGAGGATGATTGACAAACATTAGCTCAGGACGAATATGTATGGAGAGCTGTCCGCCCGACTATACTCTCTAGGTTTGATTGAGAGAGTGACTTAGTTAAATAAAAAACTCTCTAAATATTTTCTTAGACAATATAATACATAACCATGTTCTATATATGTTTTTATTATTATTTTTATCCACCGCTGTTGTCTCGAGGTAGCGTGCTGCATCGTCACGCAGCGTGCCCGGATTCGATCTCCAGTCGGGACAAGTTTCCTGGCTGAAGCTTTTTCGGGGGTTTTCCTCACTTTTAAAACAATGTCAGCAAAATTCTAAGGCCCAAATTGTCCCGGAACATCATATGGCCATTATAATCATCATCATTAATATTTGCCTTAAATTAAGCTTAGGATTAAGAACTCTTTTGTCACACCACTATCATCATCATCACCCATCATATCATCGGGGCAGCCGTAACCCCGCCTTCCAGGTGCCCCAACCTCAGAAGTGGGTTACACAATCACGCCAATGCCAGGAGAGAATACAAGAAATGTCGAAGTGACAACTAGGGGCTTGAATAAAAAAAAATATTTTGCACTTTCTATACCAAACCAATTATTTAATCAAATTATAGGTTATTATTGGATACCGGATTGTATGCTTTTGCATATTTAGACATTTTTCACCTGTTATTACATATTTTAACTAAAAACTAGTGATAACTCATATTTTCGCGCTATATTTACAACAATTTAAAATTCTATGTTGTTTTACAATGAACATTACGATAGTGCACAGAGGCTTTGGCAGGTTGGCAGTACATGGAAGCATTTAAAGATTCCAGTAATTAAAAAAAACATAGCTGTGATTTTTGACGTTGATTGAATATATTCAGTTCCAACCATAATAATTCTGCCCGAGGGCAGATCCTTCACTGCAATCATAGTATTTCGATGCTATGCTTGCAGTTTACTAGGGAATTGTAGGTGTGGTAGCTTCCCGTTGCTTTCCACACCAGTGAAGGATGATGATGGCCATATGATTTCGGGGACCGTTTGGGCCTTACAGTTTTCCTGACATTTGTCTTACAGGTGAGGAAAAACCCCGATAAAACCCTCACCCAGAAAAACTGTCCCGATCGGGGATCGAACCCGGGCCCGCTGCGTGACAAGGCAGCACACTACCTCGTGACCACAGCGGTGGACTATATTCAGTTAATGGATAAAAACCGTGAACTGAACTCTTTATTGCCGGAGGTATTTCCAAGAGCAAACTTAAAGAAAAGTTTGAAAATATTTTGAACGATAATCCTGGCTTTGAACCTTTGTGTCAAATTATAGTTTTATAAATGGGACAAGCCAACTTTTGCGAGAAATAATAAGTGCCAAAATTGCACCCAAATTCAAATACTGCCCAGTTACTTCAGTTGACGTAATAGGTCCTTTTCTGTTTATAAACATATTTTGAGCGATCGAAGACACAACCTTACCTCGGAACATTTGGAACAGTACCTGATCGTTTCTGTTTACAATAGTAGCAAAATGTAGAATATTTTAATTTGTGGACAATACTTTTGCCTGATACTGATTGATAATTTATCATTTATCATTGATAAATGATAATATTAATAAATAGATCATAAAATACTAATTATTATGTTAATTTAGAAATGAAATATATAAATAAAGTAATAATTATTATGTTTTTTTTAATATTTGGTATTCATATATTGGCTTTTTCATGCATATTTTCAACATATTTCATGCATATTTGCAAGCATATTTCGAGAATGTTATATTGCATATAATCCGGTCTCTAGTTATTATTATTGCAGTTATTATTATTATTATTATTATTATTATTATTATTATTATCATTATATTAAAAGATTTCGGGCTATGTGGCAGTGGTCTATAACTGGTGTTTCTTTCACACGTTTCTGCCTCAACTGCGGTGGGCATCTTCAGTGGCGAGTGCTTCTAGGTGGTGTTATCTTGTCGTAGACTCAACAGTGAATTCACAATTTATCTACAACTCAAAATTGAGTCTACGACAAGGGAACACCAACTAGAAGCACTCGCCACTGAAGATGCCCTCCGCAGTTGAGGAAGAAACGTCTGGAAGAAACACCAGTTATAGACCTAGACTACGGCCACATGGCCCGGAATCTTTTAATATTATGATTAGGCCTACCGGCCGTGAAATCCTGCATTCCACTATTATTGTTGTTATTATTATTATTATTATTATTATTATTATTATTATTATTATTATTATTAAGAAATAAGGGAAATTGTGGGTGTACAAGGGGAGCCGGACATCATAGACATTATAGAAAAGAAAAGATTACAGTGGTATGACCATGTCAAAAGAATGCCAGAGCAAATATTGCCTAAAATTGTTATGGAATCGATCCCAATAGAAAGGAGGAAGAGAGGAAGACCGAAGAAAACTTGGATAGAAGGGGTACAAGCAGCTATGAATATCAGAGGATTGGAGGAAAATCAATGGATGGACAGACAGGAATGACGTTTGGTTTCCGGAAGACGGCGGCAGCTGCCATGATACCGGATTATTATTATTATTATTATTATTATTATTATTATTATTATTATTATTATTATTATTATTTATTATTATTATATAGAAACTGGAGTAAAAAATAAAAAGAATACAACAGTTACAATGAATAGAAGTGTAAGACAGGGATGTCTGCTTTCATCCTCCCTTTTTAATATTCATATTGACGATATCATATATACTCGGCAGATCAATTTGTACTCTCATTTCAAAATAAGAAATAAGACCTTGGTTACCTTACTTTTTGCAGACGACCAAGTTCTAATATCTAGCTCAGAAGATGGTCTACAGAAATCACTCTTTCAATGAAATAACATTATGCAGAATTATAATTTTTGAAAATATCAATAAGTAAAACGAAATCTTAGCTTTTAAGCGATCAGATACCGTGAGAGCTAAAATAATTCTGGAGGGAAAACCCATTGAACAAGTGAACCATTTTAAATACCTGGGTTATGAAATCTCCTATTTTAAAAATGAAGATCTGTTTAACAAACTTAATAAATTTAATTCTGTATGTGGCACAATTAAAAGAATATTTAAAAACACAAGAATGGAAACAAAACTAAAATTTTATAAAGCAGTGGCAGTCCCCTTACTATTGTATGGTAGTGATTTTTGGGGTTTAACTAAAAGAGAAGAGAAGATCATAGAAGCAGCTGAAATGAGATTTCTGAGAAGTGTGGCCGACTGCAAACTTCTAGATAAAAGAAGAAGTGGAGATATTAGAAATGAGCTAAATATATTTTTAACCGTTTAGATAAAATAAAAGAATCTAGAAAAAAGTGGAAAGAACATGCTCAAAGAATGTAAGATGATCGGATTCCAAAAATTATACTTGATCACAAACCAAGATGAGACAGGAATATTGGTAGACCGAAAAAGAGATGGATTCAACTTTTTGAATGATAATCTATGGGACCGGAACAGGCCACATGGGCTTAATCCGTGATTGTTGATGATGGTGATATTATTATTATTATTATTATTACAACGTCGGGAAGAAACACCAGTTATAGGCCCAGAATTGCGGCCACATAGCCCGGAATCTTTTAATATTATTATATTTAGGCTTAATCTATCGGCCCGTGAAAGCCTGCATTCCACTATTATGATTGTATTTATGATTTATTAGTATTATTATTATTATTATTATTTAGTATTATTATATCAATTGTCATCTGTATATTGTAAAGTCTATGCCTATTTGAATTACTAATCAACATGTAGATAATTCATAATTGTTATTATATGTAGGCCTATAATTTAGCCCGTAACGGGCCACTGGGCCTAATACTTGAAAGGACGATGATGATAATTTAGCCCTTATGAAGTGGAAGAGAAAGATCTTACGGTCTTAACTTCATCAGACAAAGTAAATAAACCTTTAATAAACTCTTAGTTAGTTAGTTATTTGAAGATGGACAAATTTGAATTCTAGACTAAAAATTTGTAACGAAGTGTGGCTGTTACTTGTATGAAGACATACGTAGTAGATAGGAAAATGCAATTAGAAAGACCCGGTTTTGTTCCTGTCCATAAGTAGGCGGGCTTTATCTCCCGGTGAAGGCTTTGAATACTAAACGTGTATGGGGGGTAGCCTACTCCACCCCCGCGCAGGTGGAGTCTGCGGGCAGGTGATTTCTCCCACTCTCGTGACTCAACATCTCTTACATTGCTGCCAACCTTAGCGCCACAACGCTAGCGTCACGGTTGGCTAAGTGTCTCCCTCCACGATTAGTACTACAAACCACTAGTGACGTATTATCTCTCTCTCTCTCTCTCTCTCTCTCCTCTCTCTCTCTCTCTCTCTCTCTCTTTTTCATGAAGTTATAATAATAATAATAATAATAATTTTATTTTTATCAGACTTTTAATGTCTATACATCTTTCTGTGCCTAAAGTTTTATTTTCTTTCTCCATTCGTCTCTGTCCATCCACACCATGCCCTCCAGTCCTCTTGTTCTCATTCCAGTTCTTATTTCTTGCATCCACGAGTTTCGAGGTCTTCCTTTCCTTCTTCTTCCAGATGGATAACATTCCGATGTTTTTCTGGGTAACCTTTCTTCTTGCATTCGTCATAGCTTATATCTTATATGTCCACCGCTGTGGTCACGAGGTAGCGTGCTGCCTTGTCACGCAGCGGGCCCGGGTTCGATTCCTGGTCGGGATAGGCTCCTGGGTGAGGTTTTTCTCGGGGTTTTTCCTCATCTGTAAGACAAATGTCAGGAAGCTTAGGGCCCAACGGTCCCCGAAAATCATCCGGTCATCATCATCATAATCGTCCTTGCATTATCATCATCTTTCACCGGTGTGAAAAGCAACGAGAAGCTACCACACCTTTAATTCCCTAATAAAGCTGCAAAGCATAGCATGAAAATGCTATGATTGCAGTGAAAGACCTGCCCTGGGGCAGAATTACTATGGATGGATGGATATCTTATATAATATATTATGCAATATCTAATATTCATTTTTTCTGCAATGACAGTATTTCTTATTTTTTTCCAATTTTGAACTTATTGCTGCTCTTCTTATTTAATCCATTTCCATCGACATAAGTTTTTGTTCGAAATGTTTGATGAATTTCCAAACTTCAGCTCCATATGTGACAGTACTTGTCACTATCGAATTATATATTTGTAATTTCTTTTTTCTGGTTATATGTCTGTTCCATAAGACTCCATCGTTGCTTTTATTGCTCTACCTCCATTTCTTCTGTTCTTAATATCAAATTCTTGTTTATCCTCTTTATCTACTTTTACTCTCAGATACTGAAATTCATCACATCATCTAATATAACCCTTTTGATCTTCTAACATTACATCTAATAATTATAATAATAATAAACAATAATAATAATAACAATAATAATAACAATAATAATAATAATAACAATAATAATAATAACAATAATAATAACAACAATAATAATAACAACAATAATAATAACAACAATAATAATAACAACAACAATAATAACAACAATAATAATAACAACATAATAATAACAATAATAATAATAACAATAATAATAATAACAACAATAATAATAAGAACAATAATAATAATAACAAGAATAATAATAACAATAATAACAACAATAATAATAACAACAATAATAATAATAATAATAACAAAATAATAATAACAATAAAAATAAACAACAATAATAATAACAACAATAATAATAATAAACAATAATAATAATAATAATAACAATAATAATAACAACAACAATAATAATAATAATAACAATAATAATAACAACAATAATAATAACAACAATATTAATAATAATAACAACAATAATAAGAAGAACAATATTAATAATAACAACAATAATAATAATAACAATAATAATAATCATCATCATCATTTTATTAAGAATTTCTCTACAATACAATAGTTTTCCTACAATCCATTGTAAAATTTTCTCCTCCATACATCCCTATTCTCTGCATCACTCTATTAAATCTCTCGGCACTATACTCCAATGCACCCCTTACACCTATTGTTATTCTGTTCTCCCCTTATTTCTGTTTCCCTTCGCTTCAGATTTTGATATAATTTTGGCGGCTCCATGCCGCAAGCGGTTAGACGCTCGCATCTCACCGCTGAAGTCCCGAGATCGAGTTTCGATCACTCCATGTGGGTTTTGTGGTGGACGCATCGGAGCTTGGGCAGTTTTTTCTCGGGGTTTTCTCCCGTTTTCCTCTGCCGCAATTTCATTCTACCATTTCTCCATACTCATCTCATCCATTTCGTTCATGTCCCCTGTGATGATATGTCATGCGTGATCGGCCGGCACCCTTGTCATTCACAGACCTCCACATAGGTGGCTTCATCTCATCTCTCGACCCGATCCTGAGTTGGACACGAGTTGAGTATTTTTTTAGGTATCATCTCATCTGACGTCCTTTTTACGTGGCCAAAACGTTTTAGTCTTCTATCTTCAATAACTTGTAGAACATCTTTTTTAAGATACATTGTTTCTTTAATTTTATATTCCTAATTTTGTCTCATCTTGAATTTCTAGAAGCCAAACTCCAGAAGTCTATCTCTGTCACCAATAGAACTACTTTATGTGCTTGCTGCCTGTTAATGTCCGCGTTTCCGCTTTATATAGTAGTATACTCTCCACCAAAATTTTAATATAATAATAATAATAATAATAATAATAATAATAATAATAATAATAACGTCTCTTCTCCATCGTAATGTAACGCCTCACTTTATGGTAATAAGAACAGTTAAGTCTCATAGTCTACGATGGGCAGGACATGTGGCACGAATGGGAAATGAAAGAGGGGTATGGATTCTTGTTGAAAAAAAAACAGTGGAAATCCACCCAGTTGATAGACCAATAATGAGATGGGAAAATAACATTAACCATGATTTGAGGGAAATAGATTATACAGTGAACGATTGAAAAACATTAGCTCAGGATAGGGATGTGTGGAGAGCTTATGGCCGCGCTGCCAGGAACCTACGGGTTCTGTAGTGCCAGTGAGTTAGTTAGTCAGTTATAGTGGCAAATGCATTCTTGAAATGAATGTTTTGTTGTGAAAAATTCTTGTGATATCCATCCATAGTAATTCTGCCCGAAGGTAGGTCTTTCGCTGCAATCATAGCATTTTCATGCTATGCTTTGCAGATTTACTAGGGCATTATAGGTGTGATAGCTTCCCATTGCTTTTCTTGTGGTATGTGTTTTACAATTAAAATTATATATATATATATTTATTCAATTTTCCAGGAAAACGATTTAAAATTTAGAACTAAATAATATAGGATAAGGAATGTATAGTAATGCTTGATCCCCAGAATACTCAGAGATTATGAACATTATTTGTTATTCTTTAAGTTACATTAGACTTTTTAGGTTTATGATAATTATAAAATTGGTAGGGCCTACCTGGTAAGTTAGTCGTCCTCAACTAAATTATTAAACTTCATCAAGTTATTCCAATATGGAGGCCTTTCAAAAACAGTGTTTCACCTCCTGCATTTTAACTGGCACTGATGGTGATGTATAGGTTGTATAACAGGTTTATGCCTGAGGGTATGTTCTCATTGAGTAGGTCTTTATTCTTTCCTTCTTTTAAGAATCTCTATGTCTTCAAGAATGCTGATCATGTTGTTATTATACTCTCTATGTAGTACTGACATGGAGTTATCGATTTTTTTCGAACTGATGACCTGTTTCTAGTATGTGTTTGGCAAAACTTGATTTTTCTTCATTATTAATATTTTTTTTAATGTTCAGAATATCTTGTGTTGAAATTTCTTCTAACACAAACAAAGAATAAAGACCTACTCTATGAGAACATACTCGCAGACATAAATCCGTTATACAACCTATACAACACAATCAGTACCAGTTAAAATGCAGAAGATGAAACATTGTTTTTGAAAGGCCTCCATATTGGTATTACTTGATGAAGTTTAATAATTTAGTTGAGGACGACTGACTCACCAGGTACCAGTTTTATAATTAACATCTGATTACATAACCTCAACGGTGCTTTGATATGAATTTCAAAAGTGTTGACTTTTAGGTTGTCTCATAAATAATGTCTGTTTTTAATGTAATGTTGTGAGTCTGGTGGAATTTTGAAGGTGTGATTCACTGGGAGTTTGTTACAAACGGATTTGCAGTCGATGCGGATTTTTATTTTCAGCAACTGAACTAGTTTATGAACATTTTAAGGCCGCGGGTTCAAACCCGACCATACCCCATACTGTAAGAACATCCATGACAAAAATTCAGGAATTTGGAGGAATCGAATTGCTGCCACACCCCTGCATAGAGCTCTGACTTTGCTTCTTAAGAATGTCATTTGTTTCAATCCATTGCTCTATTTCTTTCGTGAAATTTCAAAAACTTTGGAAACATTGAAGCTGTTCGAGTGGTCTCAATGAATTCTTCGCATCGAAAACCAGGGGTGGCTCTGTCGGTGAATAAGCCTCGCTGAAACACGATTCAAGACCTTAAATTCTACTTTGAAGTGTAGTTTAATTTCTTGTCACAAACTAACTAACTAACTAACTCACCGCCACTATTGAACCCGTAGGTTCATGGCCGCACGAACATCATATATCCATACATCCCTATCCTGAGCTAACGTTTTCTAATCATTCCCTGTATAATCTACTTCCCTCAAATCATAGTTGATGTTATTCTCTCACTTCATTCTTGATCTACCAATTGGGCGTTTTCCCTCTGGTTTTCTACAAGAAGCTTCCATGCACGTCTTTCATTCCCAATTCGTGCCACATGTCCTACTAATCGCAATCTACGAGACCTAACTGTTCTTTTATATCTGGCTTCCTATAAAGACCATGTAGTTAACTGTTACGTAGTTTTCTCCATTCACCTGTCTGTTCATCTCTCTTTGGTCTAAAATTTTTCCTAAGAACTTTATCCTCAAATACTCGTAATCTCCTTTCAATCCTTAAAGTAAGAGTCCATGTTTCGCATCCGTATAATAACTGGTAGAATAATATATTGTAAGTTTAACGTTTTTTTCAAAGGAGTTGGGACGTCAAGAGTCTCTGTACGCATTTTCATAATTGAGCCTATGTTTAATTTCTTTGTGTATCTCATTCCTATTTGTGATTATTGTTCTTAGGTATTTGAATTCAGCCACTTTCTCAAAATATCCCTTATTTGTCATTAGCTGTCCATTTCCATTATATGACGTATTTCTATGTGTGAACCATATAGGCTATTTAGTTTTATCGATATTTACTTCCAGTCCCATTTTCTTAGTGTTACTCAATAGTTTGTGCGTGTTGGCCTTTAATATCTCGTCGCTGTTTCTTGTCACAAAGCATCCCAAATTAAATTTAGGTCTCTTAAATCAATAAATAGTAAATTAGCACTTACTTCTGACGAGAAGAACTAGTTAATTTATAACATTAAAAAATATATTCATGAGCCAGTGTATATATATCATCATAGTACATTCACGAATTTAGGCCATTTGATGACCTGTTTCGGCCTCAAGAGAAACACCATCCAGAAGTCTTTTGAGTGGACGTCCTGGTCTTCTTCTTCCTGCAGGTTGATATCTTAACATTTGTTTGGATATTCTGTGATCTTCCATTCGATGAACATGTTGCATCCATCTTGACTTATAATCAGAAATTTTGTTTTCTAAAGATTCCATGTGTAATTCTTCTAAGATATCTTCATTTTTTTGTGATCTAGTAGTGTGTATCCTGCAGTCCTCCGAAGATATATATATATATATATATATATATATATATATATATATATATATATAAAGGGAAACATGGTCTCTTACTTTATGAGAGAAAAAAATTAGGAGTAACTTAATTGAGGATGGATTGTTATGAGGAATTTTGGACCAAAGAGAGGCAAAAAGACAGATGAATGAAGAAAACTACTTATGATTATTTAATAGATTTCACAATGTTTCACATCTTTCTGCGCCTAATTAATCTACTGTCATTCTTCTCCACATCTCTTTGTCATTCCAATCTTCATCGTCCAATTCTTTTTTCCTCATGCTGCTCAAAACACCGTCAATCCATGTCTTGTTTTTCTACCATTCTAGCATTCTTGTTCAGAATCTGTCTTCTGCCATTCTTTTTACATGACCATACCATTTTAATTCTTTGTTTATATGAAATCTACAATTGAAGTTTGAACATTCATATTTTGTTTAATTACACTGTTTCTTATTTTATCACTTTTCTGGTCAAATTTCTATTCCATAAAAGACCATTCAGGGATTTATCTCCAGCTGAACCACTCCAAAAATCCATTTCTGCAGAATTTAATTTACTTGCTGTTCTAGATTTTATTCCCATGTTTGTGCGCCGTATACCATTGTACTCATTATTATTGTATTAAAATTGTTTATTTTTTGTTTTAGAACTTATATTGTTATCCCATAAAACACCATTTAATTTTGATATTGCAGTTTTATTCTCTCACTAATTCCAGCATCATGACTTCCATTTGCACTGATTTTTTTTGTCCCCAAATATAATAATAATAATAATAATAATAATAATAATAATAAAATTAATAATAATAATAATAATAATAATAATAATGATAATGATAATAATAATAATAATAATAATGATAATAATAATAATGATAATAATAATAATAATATATAATAATAATAATAATAATAATAATTACTTAATACTTAATACAGGCTTTCCACTTTACAGCAGTTTGCCTTTGATTCCTGCTTTCCAGAGATTCCTATCTTCCCATTGTCCATCTTCCATACCCCTCTTCATCATGGCATCATATATTCCCTCATACCATGCTCTCTACTTCTCTCTTCCCCTTCTCCTTCTGCCTGGTACCATCCAATCCAACACCTGTTTAGGCCACTGGTCTTCCGGCATCCATTGTACATGTCCATACCATTGTAGAGCTCTCTTTGTTATCCCATCGATAACAGTTTCTTGTGCATCCATTTCTTGTCTGATATATGTATTTCGAATATGCTGTAGCTTGGATATTCTCATACTTCTCCGTAATCCATCCATTTCTGTCGCCAAGATTCTTTTCTGCATCCTTTCATTTATTGTCCAGCTTTCTGATCCATATGTAAGTATACTTTCTATTATTGTCTGTATAATCCCTTTTTTTGTTTTTTCTGGTCAAATTTCTATTCCATAAAAGACCATTCAGGGATCTAATCGCCTTCCTTGCACAATTTACTCTGTTAATAATATCTTTTTCACAAGTACCAGATTTATCTATTATAGATCCAAGATATTTAAATTCTTCAACACGTTTAATTATCATATTATTTATTTATAGGTCTTCTGAATTTCCTCCGATTACCGTATATTCTGTTTTAATATAATTTATCTTCAGTCCACCTACCTCAAATGCATCGACCAACTTTCTGATCATATATTCTATATCTTCTTTATCTTGTCCTATTATAATCTGGTCATCAGCGAATAATAAATTGTGCAGTAAATGGCCATTAATGTTGATTGCCATTCCCCTACATGACTTATTCCATTTCATTAATACATCTTCTAAATATATCTTGAACAATGTTGGTGACATCACGCATCCTTGTCTTAATCCTTTTGTTATATCAAATTCTGAGGATATTCTATTTCCAACCTTAATACTTGCTTTACAATCATACATTCTTTTTATAAAATGTATGAGAGATTTAGATATTCCAAACTTCTCCATTGCCACCCAAAGCTTGTTGATGGGTACAGAGTCATATGCCTTTTCCAGGTCTATAAATGCCGTATGAACTTCTTTTCCTTTAGCCAACATCTTTTCCGTAATCTGCCTGATCACAAATATATAATAATAATAATAATAATAATAATAATAATAATAATAATAATAATAATAATAATAATAATAATAATAATAATAAAAATGTTAAAGTATATACTTGATATATCAGTCGATCTCAACCAACGGATGGCTGATGTATCAGGTATGGATTTTAAGATTTCTATATTTTTTACTTAATTACTGCAACGGTGGTTTATCATAAATTTTAAAAGTATAGGCCTAATAATAGCCCTGGTAATAATAATAATAATAATAATAATAATAATAATAATAATAATAATAATAATAATAATAATAATAATAATAATGTTAAATTTTGATGCTTTACATGTTTCAGAAGTGGTCCCATGATTTTTTGTTATACACCCTTCATATCACTGTATCAGAAAAAGCATGCACGTTATCCTGAGTCGGACTCTTCTCCTGGTAGATGGTATCCCTTAAATCCCGAGAGACATGCGGGATTTAGAAAACACATACAAAAATATGTTTAATTAATACAGAGATAGAGAGAGGAGAGGGGAAAGAAAATTAATATTGAATTAAATTTAATTATTATATAATAATAAATAATAATAATAATAATAATAAATAATAATAATAATAATAACACTGAGATGCGATAAGCTAATTGCTGAGGAAAAGAGTTTATTCTCCTTACGTTATTCAGATAATACTTGTCGTTTTACCACGTGATCAGGTGGAATGGGGCTTTATTTAGGTTACCTGCAACTTTCTGATAAGCAACTTGCTTCATAGGTACAAAACATCTTATTGCGAGGTTACTGGAAAATACTATTACGTAGTGCTTTATTTCCTTTGTGCAAATTGTCATAGCTCATTTTATTCTGTCGCAGATTTTTCAAATATAAATCTTAACTTTTTTTTCCTGTACTCTTAAAGTCGGTACCAGTGGACTAAATGTTACAATGATCCCCTCAGGGGACCTTTGTTGTATATTTAAAAAAACAAATACAAAGGCGTGACAGTCCTAGAAGTAGCTTGGCCTAGCAGACGGTTTATCATATAGCACGACAATGTAACTAAATGTTTTATATATTACTAGCGGCGTGCGTTGCTACACCTAAATAAATTAAGTGTTTTTTACGTTTAGTCGAATAAGTAAAAGGAAACATAATTATAAATTTGCTCTCTTCGTTATTGCAGCTAAAACAACAATAAACTAATTAATTATATTTCCAAATTACCTTTCATACAATCCATATAGTAAATAAAATGTCATCTTCCAATCACTATAAGTATCACTATAAGTAAAGCCATAACGTAATTATTTTTAGATACAACGTGCTGATTACCCGGCATTGCCCGGGAATCTACGTATCCCGATATACTTGGCATAAATGAGCTGAAACACAAAATTCGTTATGAAAATAAAACTTTAGTCATACGGGAAATTGTGCTAGTTGAAAACAGCATATTAGAAAAAAATAGAAGAAAAATGTTTGAAATGGTATGGAAACCTCAAAAGAATGGAAGGAAGATAGAATACCAAAGAAGATCCTTGATTGAAAAGCTAATGGAAGAAGTGGAAGAGGCACGTCCAAGAGAATGTTTGATAGATGAATTGAGGAGAAGTATGTAAGCTAGAAATTTGAGGGAAGAAGATGCTTTAGACAGGAACCACTGGCGACAATTCACTTTCGGTTGAATGGGATACGCTGTATTGTGGAATATTCCTAATAAAAAATATTATTATTATTATTATATTATTATTATTATTATTATTATTGTTGTTATTATTTAAGAACTGGAATGAGAACAGGAGGACTGGAGGACATGGGGTGAATGTATAGGGACGACAGGAGAAGGAAAATAAAACTTTGGCACAGACAGATGTGTAAACACTGAAAATCTATGTATAAAGTAAGTAACTCACTGGCACTATCGAACCCGTTGGTTCATGGCAGAGCGGACATAAGTTCTCCATACATCCCTATCCTGAGCTAATGTTTTCCAATCATTCCCTGTATAATGTACTTCCCTCAAATCATGGTTAATGTTATTCTCCCACCTTATTCTTGGTCTACCAACTGGACGTTTTCTCTCTGGTTTTCCTACAAGAAGCTTCCACGAACGTCTTTCGTTCCCCATTCGTGTCACATATCCTGCCCATTGCAGTCTAGGAGACTTAACTGTTCTTATAGAATAGAATAGACTTATTTAGCCTGGTGGAGTTAAAGCCATGTGGCCTTCTCTTCCACTCACCAGGACAAACATATGTTACATTTAAATACAAAAAAATACAATAACAGTACATACTAGACAATTTAATTATCTGGTAAAACTGAACAATAATGGAAATAATGCCCAATAATGCAATAAAATTAAATACAATTAAAATTAAACTAATAGAATAATGTATACTCAAAGGAATAACAGCTCGAATCTCCTATACATGAAAAGAAAATGAAAAATATATACAAAGAAAGTAATAAACTCTAATGATTTAATCTATCGCTTATATATAAGACTTTAGGTAAATATATCGAGAAATCTTATTACTACTTTATTAAATAATAAAAAAAGATTATTAATAGTTAAAAAAGTAATATTAGTGAGATGTTTCGATTAATAATTTATTTTCAATTTGTTTCTGAAAGATGGTGAAGTTTGGCAGTCTCTGACATAGGGTGGAAGAGAATTCCATGTTCTAGCAAGAGAAAACCGTAAAAGATTTCGAGTAATAGGTAGTGTGTTGAGGATCGATATAAAGGACTATTTAACTCATTCCCCAAATGCGAGTCAATGACCAATCACGTTACAATGATGTTTGATTTACGACCAATCACAGTCGTGTTTCGCCTAGAATTTACCAACTAAAGTTTATCATAATAAAGAAAGCATCTCCTTTTTAACATTCTGCATAGGTCATAGCATTATTTTGCAGTGACTGACTCACTAAGAAATACGGCCACAAGATTGTACATATAGTGCATGAATGTCAACACATACCGCATGCTGGAGTTAATATAAAAACATGTATAGCAATTGATTATACCACCAAAAAAGAAACCACTGTGTGCACTTCCTTAAATGCATTTTTTCCCAGGTAATAACATTCCAGAAAAATATAATTGTCACATTTACATTATAGGACATCAAAAATAATTAATATCAGTTTGATGTGTTTCATTTTTTCTCCACTAGAGTGCATTCTTACAATATTGCGTTCCTTTGGCAATAAATAATGATCTGGTTGCAGTGATGAAAAAAAGAAGCATATGAAGCGTACCAATCGTTTCTCAGTGTTTTCAAACATCGGCCGTTTACATTAATTACATAAATATTTTAAAATAACTATATTTAAATAATGATTGTGAGTAAACAGCTTAATTTTATTCGTTAAATAGTCTTAACATATGCCACCCTTGATTTCCAAATTCTCCTCACTTCGTGAGTCGTGAATTTATCGATAGTTTGGAAATCACTCGTGGCATTACTTATGACAATGTGCTGATGGTATCGGGTATCTGATTTATGGGTATCAGAGAGTCTAGTGAAGCGGTGTGATAAATAATAAGGTATTGATGTGTGTAATATTTTATAGAGAAGAGATAGGGAATGGATGGTTCTACAATTTGTAGACAAAGCCATGACAATTGTTCCAGGGATGGTGTGACGTGATCAAATCTGTGAATACCACAAGCAAAACGTATACAAGAATTATAAACACGTTGAAGTCTTTGGGTAAGAACAGTATTTAAAAAGTGATCCCACAGCAGACCCGGAGGCCCTTGGGGTAGTAGGAGGTTAAAGCTCCCACTTTTTCTAGACAATCGGCACTTTATGTCAGCCCTGCGTGACGGCCGCCTTTACCCCAGAACAAGCGTCTGGTACTCATTTCCGTTAGAGGCTGAGTCGACCCCAGGGCCATAGTGCCGCCAGAGGGTTTGGGTCAATTTAAAAATCCTGACCCCAACGGGACTTGAACCCTCGACCCTCCGGCTTGTAGATCAGTGCCTTAACCACTACGCTACGGCGTGCCCCAAGAACAGTATTTAGGTCAGTAAAAAATAGTATCACAGTAATCAAAATGGGGCATTGCAAGTGTTTCTGCTAACATTTCCTTAGAGAAAATGGCAAACAATTTATTATACGATTGTTTTGGAAATGTTGTTTATTTGTCTATTCCAATTAAATGTTTACCCATAAATCTAATATATAAAAATGTTTATTGTTTGTTCGTATTTTATGCGCTGCCATACCGTTGATCCGATTATGATGAGGCTTCTTGCAAAATGTTCAGGAGTTTCCTGGGAAAGTTTTAGGCTATAAGAGAGTTGTAATACTCTACCCCT
The DNA here is from genome assembly GCA_030220185.1 of Diploptera punctata. NCBI lineage: Eukaryota > Metazoa > Arthropoda > Insecta > Blattodea > Blaberidae > Diploptera > Diploptera punctata. Next base: position 73,084 of record JASPKZ010009147.1, read on the forward strand.
TTACCCTTAAAAATCATCCCTTATAATGCAAAACGTGAAAAAATGGCTTTTTGGACGCTTAAATGGTTTACGCTGCCTAAACCGTAACAAATATATCAAATGAATGTACATAGAATTTAATATCTAAAAAAACTCTATAAAAAGTCCGCGACAGCGTATGTTTATCTTTAACGGATAACTCACGATAACCATTTTTTGTATTTAATTGATGCCAAGAAGATCGAGACAAGTGCGTAGATTCCTATGCAAGCATAGCAGCACATGGCGGGTATTCTTTTATGGATAACTCACAATAACGAATTTTGTCTTTTAGGTCATTTACACCAAGAAGATCGGGATAAGTAGATTCCCGGGCAACACCGGGTAATCAGCACGGGAATCTTAAAATAATTACGATATACATTTATAATTATTTTCCTTCTTACTTATTCAACTAAACATAAGAAGTACATTAATTTTCGTCTTTCAGCTAATTTATACTAAACATAAAAGCACATTAATTTTCATTTATTTAGGCGTAGCTGCGCACGGCGGGTATTAGCTAGTACTGCTATATATTTTATTGTCTCACTATAAGAGATTTGAACCCCATTAAGTGACACATCTAATACTGTATTTTTATTATTCTGGTTTCCTATAAAGACCGCGTAGTTCACTGTTATGTAGTCTTCTCCATTCATCTGTCAGTTCATCTCTCTTGGTCAAAAAATATATGTATTTATAGTATTGTTATTGTTATTATTATTATCATTATTATTATTAACTTTTCCCTATGGACCTCCTAATTAACGGTTACACTTACCTAATTGGTTAAAATTTTCTTCCGACTTCAGATTGGATATCGACAGTCTACCAAACAATGTAATTGGGTACATTTTACGATCTATTTTAGCCTTGATTTTAATTATCATTAACATTATCTTATAGTTATTATCTTGTATATCGAATCTTCATTTAGTATTTTATATTAGAGTTAATTGTGATTGCTATATTCTAATGTAACATGTTTGTCCTAGTGAGTGGAAAAGTAGGGGCACATAGCCTTAACTCCACCAGGCTAAATAAAGAGAATAAATAATAAAATACAAGATTGTAAGTTAGAATGAAAGGTTTAGCAATGATGTGTCATAAAATTAGATAAAAGTTGTTAGGTGCTGTGAAGTCGCAAGATGAATGTAGAAAACTGTTGACACCTGCGAGATGCACGTAATTCTCATCAAATGATAATGTCACTCCTCCACAATAAAATCACGTGATCTTCCAAACCGAATGCTGTACTTTTACACATTTCTCCTTTTCAAATGCTAATTTCAAACCGTACAATTAAGCGACTATTTTGAACAATTACGTGCCTTTGACTATGAGGTATGTACATGTAGGCTATGTGTGTTTGTATACATATTTTTTTTTTTATTATAAGAGTCTTCATATGACAGCATGCTCCACTACAGTTTTCTGCAGTACTACATGCTTTGGTTTAGCAATATTAAAATATCTCTATCATTTTATGTGTGTTGATGTTCCTGACTATGCATTTATAGTGTTATTTACTAGTTCTAATGTGTGAAAATATTTTTCTATTTTCGATTCCTTAAAATATAATTTTGAGTTATTGTGACGCTAAATTGTTCTATTCGTTGTGGTTGTTATTTGCATTTCAAACAATGTTCTCTGTTAATTATACTTAAGCAAGTTATGGTTCCTCTTGGCACTAACAAGTTATGATTAATATTTACAGTTGCTTGATATTGTTCCTATTAGCACTTACTTAACCCTTAAATTGGCGAAACAATACTTTCTAGTGCCCGTCATTCAAGTGTTTCGGACCGCAAAGAAAATAAAATCATGTAAAAAGTAAGTTATTACTGTATTTTTAACGTAATTTGACACAATCTTAGGTAATGTATGATAATTTGTTTATTTTTACTGTTTAATAAACTATAACAAATAAATTAAATCAATGTTTCTTATAAGATACATTGTAAGTTAAGGGTTTAAATTAGTGCATTCTTCATTACTATTCCTAACAAAATATGGTTCCTGTTTACATTTAAATTGACTAATCCTATCAAGCTATAATCTATATTTACACGCTAAGTTAATATTCTATCCATTACTAATCTAAGAAGATATAGCTCCTATTTACACTTAAGTTACGGACTAATTCTAACATTTTATGAGTAATCTACTATTGAAAAATATTTTACTGTCCTTACAAGTTCTAAAAAATTAGGCTATTAGGTTCCTATTTACACTATTTGTATACATATGTTTAATACATTTTATTTCGATTTATTCCATCACTTTATTTACTTGTATGTGATGCAACAAACCTCGATGTTTCATATTTACACAGTATATATTAGTTACATAACTAATTCATTGGCACTATTGAACCCGTAGGTCCATGGCTGCGCGGACATAAGCTCTCCACACATCCCTATCCTGAGCTAATGTTTTTCCAATTAACTTCTGTATAATCTACTTTCCTCATATGAACGTTAAGGTTATTCTCCTTCTTCTTTCTTGGTCTACCAACTAGGCGTTTTCCCTCTGCATTTCATACAAGGAGTTTCCATGTCCCTCTTTCATTCCCCATTCGTGCTAAATGTCCTGCCGATCAGAATCTACGAGACTTAACTGTTCTTATTATATCGGAATTCTCATAAAGATTATGTGCCTGTAACGTAGTCTTCTTCATTCATCAGTCGGGTCCGTCTCTCTTTAGTTCAAATATTTTCCTAAAATTGTATTCTCAAATACTCTTCATAATTTTATTCCTTAAAGTAAGAGTCCATGTTTCGCATCCATATAGTATTATTGGAAGAGTTTGTTTGGTAGAGTATATTTTTAGTTTAATCGGCCGGGGTGGACTAGTGGTTATGCTCCTTGCCTCTGGTCCCGAGGGTCGCGGGTTCAAATCCGGCCAGGGTTGATGGATTTTTAGGATGGAAAAATCTAAGGAGCAAGTCCTCCCGGGAGGGACTTTAAGCCGTGAGTCCCGAGTCTAAAGATTTTCAGGCTCGTAAAAAATCCTTAAGCCTGAATGTAAAGGCCTCCAAGCAAAATTTACCGAATTTTTCCCGTCCTAGTATTACCTTGGTTTCCTAGATGTCAGTATGAGGCGGAACGCTGACCACGGACCACTCAAAATTACATCTATACGAAAACAAGTGTAACTAAATTAGTATGGTTCAAATACTTCCCTGTAGGGGGAGAACGCCTAAATCTCTGTAAAGGGAAAACATGGGCTTACAATACAATACAATATTTTTAGTTTAAAATTTTTCGAGAGAAGTGGGACAATAGGCCCCATTTTGCATAATGGAATGAGTTTCTAGAGAACTTGTTACCAATCTCTCTTTCTTCTTCTTCTTCTTCTTCTTCTCCTTCTTCTTCTCCTTCTTCTTCTAGACATATAACTTAATTACATTTTCCGTAAAGGATACGAGTATTTGAGAATAGAGTTCTTAGGAAAGTTTTTGGACCAAAAAATGATGAACAGACAGGTGAATGGAAAATACTTCATACAGTGAACTACATGATCATTATAGGAAACCATATATAAGAACAGTGAAATCTTATAGACTGTGATGGGCAGGATATGTGGCATGAATGGGAAATAAATGGGGGGCATGGAATTTTCTTGTTGGAAAACCAGAGTTTCTTGCAACTGGAATTCCCTACCACAAGAAATAAGGGGCTGCCGGACATTGGCATCTTTTAAAAGAAATCTAAGTTTATATTTGCTCTAACCTCGACTTCATCATTACCCAGTGTAAGGTACATATATTAATTGGTGTTCTCGTATAATTTATCATATTTATACTATTATTATAATAATTATTATTATTATTATCATTATTATATTATTATTATCATTATTATATTATTATTATTGTTATTATCGCATAAAATGTACATGAAATTTACATTGCTACATTTAATGTATCTTTAACTGTTTATAATTAGTATAGTGTATATCTATATTTGTCAAATATTTATTTGTAATTGTGCTGGTTGAGTGGAAGAGAAGGCCTTATGGCCTTAACTCTGCCAGAATAAATAAAACATTTTATTATTATTATTATATTTATTATTATTATTATTATTATTATTATTATTATTATTACAGAGGGAAGGCGTCCACTATCTAATCTAAGAATGAGATGGCAGAATAACATTAACCATGATTGGAGGGAGGTGCATTATACAGGGAATGATTGGATAGCATTAACTCGGTATAGGAATGTGTGGAGACATCGTCCGGGTTTGTTGGTGTTAGTGAGTTAGTTACGAAGCTGTACCCAGAATTGTTCGCCTTTTTAAAAACCCGTTGATTCTGATTGGTTTGAATCTACGAACCTCGGATCTAGAAGCAAGCGTGACAATCACTATTCCATCTGAACTGACGCAGTGAAATAAATATGTGACATCACTCTTGAGGCTGCTATTCATAAAATAGATATATCGATTACTACTCACAAGTAGGCCCTACTTACAAAATTATTTGTCAATAATCTGGGCAAACTAAATATAATAAATAGGGCCGGATTTTTATGACCTTAAAATGTTTTAAAAAATGACCTATAATATGCCCCCTTAAAATTCTCTTAAAATGACCTAAAAGTGTAAAAAAAAGACCTAATGAAAATTATAAATTTCATAATAATTAAATAATTAATAATTATTAATTAGAAATGGTCTAAGAGAAATAATGTTATTATTGATTGGGGTAACTATTCTAAAACAATTCCTGTTCTTAGGAATAATATAAAACAATTAAAAAAATAATTATCTCAAGGTCAACCTCATTTCTATTAAAAACTAATATGAAAGTTATTAACTAAGCACACCTTAGTTGGCATTGCAATACATCACCATGGTCATCCATGGTTATCAAATGTGAACGATCGGCGGTTGTCCGCTAACACGGTTTTATATGGTTTAATGTGTCCACGCGGCCATGAACCTACGGGTTCGATAGTGCCAGTGAGTAAGTAAGTAAGTAATGTGTCTTCATAACATTTTATTAAATGGTTTTTACGCAATGTTGATTCGTCTGGAACAGTATGGCCTATGACGTTCAAGGAAATCACGCAGTTTAGAATTGTATAGTTTTTCAAGTTGGATATTTGCACTGACAAACACTTCACGCAATTCTTAAAAAATAGAGTTGACTTGCTATTTGATGTAGAAGCAATTTGTTTTTAACAGCAAGTGAGGCACTTTCTTTTGTTCACATTTTTAAGAGCCCGCAAATGTTTCTCGCGCCCGATATGTTGTTGTACTGTGAAACGTTTATCTGCAACGACTTAATTCGCACACCTTGCAAAATAATACACTCCCTTCAGTAGAAAATACTATTTCACCAGAATTTGTTACCTACTGTCTTAAACGGATAGCACTAGACTCTTTTAGTTTTGGAATTTTACACTGCATGAAAATCAACACAACCATACAGAAACACTACTCTCGTGAGACAAACGGAAATATTACAAATCGAAAGATTCCCGCATTGATGGGGAAGTATCGAATCAATCCACGTGGAAGCAGAGCACGTGGTTGCACGCTATATTGAGGCAATGCACTGTGGTTTCTCACTGACTTGCCTGAGTACACAAAACAAGATAAAAAAAATATATATATACCGATACATAAAAATCAACATATATCCATAGATTATTTAAATAGTGACATATAAAAGTACGAAAAATAAATAAAATGATCTAAAATAACAAACAAAATTTGTAAAATGACTTTATCAGAAAAAAGTGGAAAAAGTGCATTTTAAATGTCCTATAAAAACCTCATATATCCAACATATTTAATGCACAATGCACTTAATTATTAATCTGCATCGTCTCTGACAACTCACAAAAAAGATGACATTTCATCAAAATCCGGGCCCTAGTAATAAGAATAGCTGAGTATTGTACTCTGCGATAGTTAGGACATGTGGCACGAATGGGGATTGATAGAGGGACATGGAAAGCCAGAGGGAAAGCGCCCGTAAGTATGGCAAAAATGAGGTGGATAAGAGCTATTTAGCCGACTGGCTGTATTTACAATGGTAGAAGTTTAGTATCGAGAAGCTCAAGTTAGAACATGAACGACGGGAGCGTTTAGTGCAGCGAGTTACTAAACCTAATTTTGTAACATGTTGTCTACAATATTTTATCTACGTTCAGAGTATTTTAGTATATGTTGTATATTTAGTATATTTAATGAAATGTGTTTATTGCGGAAACGATATGCTTAGAGAAAGAGTAAAGTAGGCTTTGGAGGAAAAAAAAAAAAAAAAAAAAAAAAAACGCGCTCAACCAACAAACGTTGTTGTATTCTGCAATTTTGAACTAGTTTTATATGTGAATTTAAAGTAAAAATTAGCGGAGAAGATGATCTTTAAAGTTTATCAAGAAACATTTTAAAATCAGTCCAAGATACAACTTTAATATACTCCCAGAAAAGCCAAGGAAAATTTATGTAATTATACGAAATCATCACTAAAGTGTATTTTACGTTTTATTGAATCTGTATTTTATGTTTTGATAGCGCGTTTTGTGTTTCGTTAGAATATAAATGATAGGTTTAGTTGCCTATTAATTATGAACTAAAATGCCACTGATTATTATTTATTTATTTATTTATTATTTATTTATCTATCTGTCTAATGGCTGGTATTGTGGCCATTAACCTATAATGAAAATGACATAATAACAAACAGTAAATAAACAGTTAACATAATATCAATTATGGTGGAAATTTGACATCTTCCTCCTATCCTCCCAGTAACTTTCTACTTAAGTGTGTGACTGTAGGCCAGAGGGCATGTTGTAAGGTGATGTCGCTCCATATCTATGTTGAGTGTTGCATAGTAGTATAGCCTCACTCTGATGGTTAACCGTATATATCAAAGCGGGTGCCAAGCGGCAATGGCTGCGGTGTGTTGTCATGTTTCTCATAACGCTATGGGCGTTTATTACACAAGACAGAAAACATTGATTATTTATGTTGCTATTTAATTTTATATTATTATTTGGTATTGTTTAACTTTTAAAATTAAAATTGTATATGTATTTATTTATTAAATAATTTAATTCCAACATTATATAACTTGTAGGCCTACATTATTATTATTATTGTTATTATTACTATTGTTATTAGTTGTTCGGTCTGAAATATTTTCCCATGGTTGCCACATGTTGAAGTCACTTATATATTCTTCTTCTTCTTCCTTCCAAGTATTAGGCCAAGGCCTGTTACGATCCTATAGAAAATTTTCCCTCCAGCGTTTCATAGGACGGCCCAGTGATCTTCGTCCTCTTGGTATATAATTATAAACAGCTTTGGGGATCCGATTTGAACTCATTCTTTCAAGATGGTGTTTCCAATTTAGTTGATACTGTTTAATATATTCCAAAATTGGCCTAGTCTTCAATTCTTTTAAGATATCGGTGTTCCTTTTCCGATCCCATTTGGTGTAACCTGCTGTTCTGCGCATGAATCTCATTTCACAAGCCGTTATTCTGCTTTCATGTTGTTTTCTTAGTGTCCATGCTTCACTACCATAGGTCAACACTGGTCTAGCCAAAGTGTTATTATAAACGTAATCTGGTGTTTTTTTGTACAAGGGATGGTTTCATAACTTGATTAATAATTCCTAAACTTTTATTATAACTAGTAACTTTTGTCACTTATATATTAAACTAATATATTATGTAGATATTGTATAATTTTTCGAGCTACATATCACAATAAATCACTGATAATTATACCATTAATTACGGTATACACTTTTATAACTGGATCGACTGCTTCACGTTGCGAGTTTTAATTGAAACTGAGGGAAGAATATCAATGTGGCAACATCGCGGTCGTAGCTATACTCGGGATCTTTGTATTTTAATAACAATAACAGCTGCGGGGAAACAAAGCGAGCCGATTTTTAAGCATCATAGTGAGGCGATAATACACAGGATGGTATTTACATTATCCCAAGACGAAATTGTGTTTTGCCAGCAAGTCATGTCCCGTTGCTAGGCGGAACAATGCAACTGCGGTTCTTCTAGGGTAGTCTGGTGTTTCCAGAATTGTTTTTCTCCAGGGTTTATTAGCTTTTCCGGAAGATATTTCATTTAGGTATTGTGTATTGTATAGTTCTTATATTGTACCTTTTGCAGTCTGGAATAACATTGGTTTTTGGTAGGTGAAGTGGGAGCATAGCTCCCTTCTTAGCTAAATAATCTGCTTGTTCATTTGCATATATAGAACAACATCCAGGTATCCATTGTAGAGCTATTATTTTGCTGTGACCTGCAAGTTCTTTCAGAAGATCTTGGCCATGTTTTATATCTATAGTATAGGGCCGAAAGGTTTGAGCAAGTGATTGGATAGCAGCTCTAAAGTCTGACAAGATAACAGCATTATTAAATTTCTCTAGATGGACTATAAGTTGTTGTAATGCCACTTCAGTGCATGAACTTTCCCATCGTATGATGTTTTTGTTTCGCCCTACAGGGATATAAAATGAGAAGAGAGTGCTGAAAATATCAGCTCCCAGTTATTTACACCCATCAGTGTAGATACGATCGTATGTAGCCAGTCTGTTGTTGGGTATCTGGGTGTTAATGGTCTCGAGGGCCATAAGCCTTAAGGTTTTCTTGTTAGTTTGGTTTTTGGGGACATCTTTCTTGAGATCTATGGAGTATTTAACACAATTTTGTCATAGTATATACCATTTAGCCGCAAAGCGTTTCCAGGGTGCACCACTTGGAAGTAAGTCTAGGTTGAACCTCTCACTGCTTATTATAATAGTATATAAATAAAATTAATAATGATTTGAGAGAGCTGAATTTTGCAGAGAGCGTTTGGAAAACATTGGTTCATGGTAGGAATTGTTTGAAGTAGTACTTTTATTCCACGCAGTCATTCCATGGGTGCGAAACATGTACTCTTACTTTAAGGGAGGAAAGGAGACCACAAGTAGGCCTATTTGAGAATAAAATACTTAGGGCAATTTTTGGACCAAAGAGAGATGAACAGACAGGTGAATGGAGAATACTACATAACAATGAACTACATGGTCTTTATAGGAAGCCAGATATAATAAGAACAGTTAAGTCTCGTAGGGGGGCACGCCGTAGCGTAGTGGTTAAGGCACTGAGCTACAAGCCGGAGGGTCGAGGGTTCAAGTCCCGTTGGGGTCAGGATTTTTAAACTGACCCAAACCCCTCTGGTGGCACTTGCCTGGGGTCGACTCAGCCTTAACGGAAATGAGTACCAGACGCTGTTGTGGTGGTAAGGCGGCCGTCACACAGGGCTGACACCCGGCTGACAAAGTGTCGATTGTCTAGAAAAAGTGGGAGGCTTAACCTCCTACTACCCAAGGGCCTCGGGTCTGTGTGGGATCACTTTACTTTACTTTGAGTCTCGTGACTGCGATGGCAGGACATGTTGGCTTGTGGGGAATGAAAGACTTCATGGAAGCTCTTGTAGGAAAGCCAGAGGGAACACCCCCAGTTGTTATACCAAGAATCAGGGGGAGAATAACTAAACTATGATTTGAGGGAAGTAGATTATACAGGGAATGATTGGAAAGTATTAGTCAGGATAGGATGTATGGAGAGCTTATGTCCGCGCGGCCATGAACCTAGGGTTCGATAGTGCCAGGAGTAAGTAAGTAAGTATGTCCTGCAGGTTCGATAGTACCGTGAGTTACTTAGTCTAGATATACGCTGATAACGATTTTGTCTCATGAGTACATAGTTGTACCTAATGCAGTTTTTTATTTGTGTTTCAAATATGTATTCGGAATTTCTCCATCACCCACGTTTTTTATTTTAATTTCAAATAATGGATTTACATCATTATTTTTTAATAAAAGTTTTTTCGTCCATTGTCCAGTGAGCGATGACACGGGGAACACTTTCATCGGGAGATTCTTGAGCTTGGGAAAGATATTATGAAAGTCAAATGGAAATCCTTATATGTGGCTCGATTTTGTTGGACCCTCAAGAGGGATGCTCCACAGGCGAAATTTAGCAGAAAATCGTCATTTCTTACTTTCTAGGTGAGTCCGAATTGGTTCGAATATTGTGTAGTTACGAATGAAGAAAATATTAAAGTGTTTGAAATTATAAAAACCTGTCTCTCGGAAACCTTGCGTGATGGAGAAAAACCGATATTCATATTTGAATTCAGGAGAGAAAATACTATCAGAATCACATATTTTTCTTTCTGAGACAAAAAAAAAAAGTTTATTTTTTGTTGCTCAGTGTAACCGTTAGAAATCGAATTCTGAATTGCATAGCCCCTTTTCAGAAGGATGAGGGATATATTTCCGCTGAAGTAAACTTTGTTTAGTCATGATATTGCATGACGCTTAGAACTTGTTTCCCTCCAGATAAGATTTTTCGCAACAATTATTTTTAGAACTGAAAACAAGTGAGTTTCGCTCTTGGAAACTAATGTCGTAAAGAAACTGGGTTTTTAGCTACTTATGGAATGCATATTGCAACAAATTAACTCGGGCAGAAAGTGCCAAGAGAAACCAAGTGTACATTATTACAGTATTAGGTCTAGTCTAAACCTATAATACAGAGCATACAATTTCTTCTTCGTCTTCTTCTTCTTTGGCGTACATCTTCTTTATAGTTCAGCTAATGCTTCCATCAAAATGAAAAGTCCATTCAATTGAATGCATCTCAATCTAGACCGTGGTCTATATATATATATAGATCATCGGTGATAGTTTCTTTGACATCGTCCGATTCCCAATAGCCAATTTGTCGATCCATCCAATCTCCTGATTGTAGATATTTCTCCTTCATGTATGAATATATTCCTGCCTCTGTCCTTCTGCCTTGTCTTCCCTCGGGTTTCCATTCCAAAACAGATTTTGGTAGCCGATCCTCTTCCATTCGCTGGACCATGTCCGTACCATCTTAATTACTGAGTTTTAATATAATCTAAAATAGTGTCTTAAATCTTCATTTCTCCCTTAAAACCGAGTCCCTAATTTTCTCTCTTCTTCCAAACTCTTGCTGCCCTTCGTTTAAAAATCGATTTCCGTTGCCAAAAGATCACTTTTTTGTGTTGTTGTTAATGGCCAAAGTTTTGCTCCATAAGTAATGATGCTTTTAACAATTGTATGATATATATTCATTTTATTGTTATTACTTATATTTTTATCCCACAATATTCCATTGAGACAAGCAATTGCAAATTTTCCTTTATTATTTCTATTCTTATTCCTGTTCATAACTTCCATTTTTATTTATTTTAATTCCTAAATATGTGACCGATGTCTTTAATTCTTCCTTAAATGTCACCCATTAAGGACCCTCCTCACACTCGTTGTGGCCTTCAGCAGCCCCCCTAAGTGCCCTATTCACTGAATCTTCTAACTTTAATATATTCACAATAGTTGGGGTTCTAACATAGTCTGTTTTTTTTTTTTTTTTTTTTTTTTTTTTTTTTTTTTTTTTTAAGTCCACCGCTATGGTCTCGAGGTAGGGTTGCTGCCTTGTCACGCAAGCGGGCCCGGGTTCGATCCCCGGTCGGGACCAGTTTTTCTGTTGTGAGTTTTTTATCTGGGTTTTTCCTCATCTTAACAAAATGTCAGGAAAACTTTAAGGTTCCAAACGGTGCCCAGAAATCATATGGCCATCGCAATCATCCTCATTCATATTCATCTTAGATTAAGCTTAGGATTTGGGATTCTCCTGGCGCTCCCTATCATCACCATCACCGTCATACCATTGGGGGCAACGTAACCCCGCCTTCCAGGCGCCCCAACCTCAGAAAGTGGGTTACATGTACGCCATGCCAGGAGAGAAAACGAGGAATGTCGAAAGAGCAACCTGGGGCATTTGCAATTTTTTTTTTTTTTTTTTTTTTCATTTCCGGGTTAGTGTTAATTCGCAAATCTATTTTGATTCTAATTGAACGTAACTGACCTCATAACGCGGCAGGCCTTTAGCCTTACCAGCCGGCTGATGGGCTCACATCCACATGTGTGAATCATAGAAGGTTGGCGATCTTCCTACCGGTAATAGGTCGTGTCATGTGATCGGCATGTCGAGTTCCCTAGCCGTTATAGTATGGTTTCTCATCTATGTGCGTGAGTGACTTTATTTAATTAGAATTGATTTTGTGGATAGTTTTTTATAATTAATTATGTTCCAAATACTTGTTTTATTTGTTAAGGATATAATCCATCCATCCATAGTAATTCTGCCCGAAGGCAGGTCCTTCACTGTAATCATAGCATTTTCATGCCGTGCTTTACAGCTTTAACTAGAGAATTATAGGTTGTGGTAGCTCCTTTTGCTTTCCATGCCGGCCGAAGTATGGTAATGATGATGATGGTTAGATGATGTTCGGGGGAACTTTGGCCCCTAAAGCTTACTTGACATTTATCTTACAGGTGAGAAGAAAACCTCGGAAAAAAAAACTCGTCTCAGGAAGCTTGTCCCGACCGTTGAATCGAACCCGGGCCTGCTGCATGGCAAGGCAGCGCGGCTACCTCGAGACCAGAGCGTTTTACTGTATAGGATAATATAATTAATTTTAATTTTGTACCTCTAACAGCCGCTACTTATTGTAGCTTCTAAATTCTCTTCACGACGCTGAGTGAGCACTGGTCCCATACTGGCCGATATTCATGAGAGAAAATGTCTTTTCTCCTGGAGACTTGAACAAGCGCAATCCCTTAGCTCTGCAACATGACATCACGGTTTAAAACCGCTTGACTTCGGCGCGGGACGGCTGTATCATAAATTTCCTTTATGTTTTTGTTTCCCATCGCTTCAGTTGTATTTATTCAATCATTCTCAATTCCACAACCATACAATACTATTGATTTAGTTATTGTATTGTCCCTAAGTATGTGGTCACACGTATAAACATATTGTTGATAAGAATGTAGATGTTAATTATAAAATTTTTACCTGGTAAGTCAGTCGTCCTCAACTAAGTTATTAAACTTCTTCAAGTTATTCTAATAGGGAGGCCTTCGAAAACAATGTTTCAATCTTCTGCGTTTTAACTGGAACTGATGTTGTTTATTAGGATGTAATAAAAGATTTGTGTCTGCGGTTATGTTTCTCGTTGAGTAGTCTTTATCCCTTGTTCTTTTAGAATCTCAATGTCTTCAAGGATGCTGATCCTGTTGTTATTATACTTCTATGTGTAGTATTGGCATAGAGTTATCGATTTTTTCAAATCGATGACCTGTTTCTAGTACATGTTAGGCAAAATTTGATTTTTCTTCATTATTAATACAATTTTTTTAAATTTGCCGAATATTGTGTGTTAAGTTTTCTTATTGTTTTGCCTATGTAGAATTTTTCACAACTATTGCATTTTAGTTTATAGACGCCTTTATTTTCGTACTTATTTGTTTGTTCTATTTGTTAGAAATTATGTTATTGAGTTTTCTTATTAGTTTTAAAGGCGATTTTAATGTTTTTATCTTGTTTCTTGATCGAATTATCTAATTTGGTCGTTTCATTTCCTGTATAAAGTTAGTGTAATCCATTTATTGTATTTGTGGTTACATTCTGTTTCTAGTTTTGTTATATTTGTTAAATTGATTCTTCTTTTTTTTATATTCTGGGAATGGATACTCAACAACAATGAAGGCTATTTTGGAAGTATGATGGATTTAAACATCTTAGAAAAATTTATCTTCGTAAGTGATCCCATAACAGACATTTGGAAGTCCTTGGGTAGAGGAGGCTTTGGTTTTTTAATCTTTCTAAACAATCGACGCAGGTAACCAGACGCGTTGTGTCAGCTTTGCGTGATGGGTGTTTTGTACCCATAGAACATAATCTAGTATTCGTTTCAGTTAGAGGCTGAGTCGATTCCAGTCCCATGATGCCGCAGAAGATTGAAG
>JASPKZ010009148.1:0-37477 GCA_030220185.1 Diploptera punctata
TGGTGATGGTGGCCGTGTGATGGGGGTGTAGTGATGGGTGTGGCGATAGTTTGTTAGTTGGTGTTTGGTGGTTAATTATGGGGGTGGTGGATGGCGGTGATGGTTTGTGTGATGATGATTGTGGTGGTGATGGTGTGGTGGTGGTCGAGATGCTGGCGTGGTTGTTGTGATAGGTAACTGGTGGTTGTGATGATGGTGATGATGGTGATGGTGGTGAAGTGATTCTAATGGTGACGGAGATGGTGGTGTTGGTGGCGATGGTGATGGTGGCGGTGATGGTGATGGTTTGGTGATGGTAATAATGGTGGTGATGGTGATGTGATATTGGTGGTGAGGGTGGATTGTGGTGGTGAAGTTGATGGCGATGGTGGTGGTGATGTTGATGGCTGGTGGGTGGTGGTGAGGTGATTGTGGTGGTGATTGTGATAGTGGTGGGTGATGTGGATGTGTGTTTGATGGGTGTTAGTGGTGGTGATGGTGTTAGTGGTGGTGATGGGTGATAGTGGTGGTGATGTGATAGTGGTGGTGATGGTGGGGGTCCGTTTATCGGGCCCCCAGCTGTGCTCACAACAGCAACAGGGCGCGTCCCCGGGTGGCGGATAGGGGAACGGTCGGTGGTTTGCTTGCACTCCTCCCGGCTAGGTCCAGACCGGACCCGCGGGCCATTTGTGAGGTCGTCAGGACTCGAGCGACCTGATGCACTACATAGCTCGTGCTGCGCCCACTTCAGCAGCAAATCGCGTCCCCTCGGTGGCTGTAGTGGGGAAAAGGTCGGTGGATCTGCTAGTCAGTCCTCCCTTCCAAGTCCGATGGACTCGCGGACCATAAGTGGGGTCAACAGGAGACGAGCGCCCTGTTGTACTAAAGCTCAAATGTCCCGGCCCACAACGGGAGCAGCGGCCGTCGTGGCGAGGCGGTGGGAGATTGTGGAGATCAGAAGCTCCCTTCTCTTGGTTTATCCCGAGGACCTTTGTGGGGGGTACCATGGGCGATGAGCTCCCTGGATGCCTACATTGCTCAGTGGGCTGACTCACAGCAGCGGCACGACTAGGCTTAGTCTTGCGAACGGGCTGGTTGGGACAATAGCGGGCGTAATGCTGGGAATTACCACCAGGTCGATAAGCTCGAGAAAGGAGGAAGCGCGGGTGTTTGGGTCTGGGACTTAGCGCCGACTCTGGAACCGAGTGACCCAAGGACAATCTGTGAGGTCGTCAGGAGTTGAGCGACCTGACGTACTATAGCTCAGGCTGGACCCACTTCAGCAAGCAAAACACGTCCCCAGCTGGTGCACTGGGGGAAAGGTCGGTGGATCTGTAGGGAGTCCTCCCGGTCAAGTCCACGGGACTCGTGAACCATTAGTGGGGTAGGCAAGAGTTGAGCGCCTTGTCGAACTATTTGCTCATCTGTTGGAGCTTGCGAGCTCCGTGCTGGCCCACAACAGCTGCAGAAGAAGGCGTCCCTGGGGGCACACCAGGGCTCGGCTCGGACCAGTCCAGCGGGGGGGAGCTACTGTACTGGTTCCTGGCTTGGCCTACGGGCCCGTCGACAAACTGTGGGGTCGCCAGGAGATGAGCACCTGGATGTACTAAAAGTCTCACACTGTTGGGCTTGTAGCCCTAGCCGGTCTCACAACGGCTGCAGGACACGTCCCTGGAGGCAGAACATGGGAATGGTCGGTGGATCTGCGACAGCAGTCCTCCCGGCTAGGCTCATGGAGCCGTGGACCAACTGTGGGGTCGTCAGGATTGAGCGACCTGATTGTACTATGTAGCTCAGCAATTCCCAGAGCTGCTAACTCCAACACTCTCTCCCTGGCGGGCCCCCGTTGGCTTTAAGGACCTGGTCCCGTGAACTTTAACATGGGAACGCGAAAATAGGATAGGCCCCGCAGGACTACCGAACTAGGACTTGGGCCACCGTCTGTCATGACGACCGAGGTATCCCAAGGGGTGGACGGGCTGGGCCTAGTATGGTGATAGTGGTGGTGATGGTGATGAGGTGATTGTGGTGGTGATGGTGATATTGGTGGTGAGGTGATTGTGGTGGTGAAGTTGATGGCGATGGTGGTGGTGATGTTGATGGCGATGGTGGTGGTGAGGTGATTGTGGTGGTGATGGTGATAGTGGTGGTGATGGTGATAGTGGTGGTGATGGTGATAGTGGTGGTGATGGTGATATTGGTGGTGAGGTGATTGTGGTGGTGATGGTGATATTGGTGGTGAGGTGATTGTGGTGGTGGTGAAGTTGATGGCGATGGTTGTGGTGATGTTGATGGCGATGGTGGTGGTGAGGTGATTGTGTGGGTGATGGTTAATAATGGTGGTGATGGTGATTGTGGTGGTGATGGTGATATTGGTGGTGAGGTGATTGTGGTGGTGAAGTTGATGGCGATGGTGGTGGTGATGTTGATGGCGATGGTGGTGGTGAGGTGATTGTGGTGGTGATGGTGATAGTGGTGGTGATGGTGATATTGGTAGTGATTGTGATAATAGTGGTGATGGTGGTGAGGTTATTGTGAGGTGATCGTGATGATGATGGTGGTGATGATGAAGATTATGATAATAATGATGATAATTGTGATGATAATTATAATACCGATGAGAATTATAACACAATAATAAAAATAATAATAATAGTAATGCACCTTGAGTAAACTGTAGGTGACATATCTTGCTCAAATGCTCATGATGATGATGTTGATAAAGATGATTATAAAGATGATAATAAGGATGATGATAATAATGATTATGATAATTATGATAATAAAGATGATAGCCATGATATAAACAATAATAACAATAAAATAATAATGATAATAATTATAATAATAATAATAATTATAATTATAATAATAATTATAATTATAATAATAATTATAATAATAATGTTAATTATAATAATATTAATACTAATAATAATGACGATGGTGACAATGATGGTAATGATGACGGCGAAAGAGACGGCATTTGCAATGGGGATGACGATAATGTGATGATGATGATGATGATGATGATAACGCTTTATTTAACTGGCAGAATTAAGACCATTAAAGCCTTCTGTTCCACTCAAAGAGCGAATAATAAAATAACACAATATTATTTTGACTACTGTGACGTTCTACTAACTGACATAAGTGACGGATTGTCGGACAAACTGCAGAGTGTCCATAATATGTGTATCAGATTCATATTTAGTGTTCGAAAATACGATCACATTTCTCCATTATTCCACGAATTGTTATGGCTACATCTGCGCTAAAAGAGAGGAGAAAATCGCACTGTCTAATTATCTTATTTAAGATCCTACATACCTCGATTCCCAACTATTTATCATCCCGTTTCCAGTATCTATCCTCAAACCATAACTTAAACACAAGATCACAACATAGTCTTTTGCTTAATATACCGCAACATAGGACATCACATCAATCCATGTCATATACCATCTTCACTTCTCGCAACTGGAATTCCCTACCACAAGAAATAAGGGGTTGCCGGACATTGGCATCTTTTAAAAGAAATCTAAATTTATATTTGCTCTAACCTCGACTTCATTATTACCCATTGCAAGGTATGTATATTAATTGGTGTTTCTCGTATAATTTATTATATTTATATTATTATTATTATTTTATTATTATTATTTTATTATTATTATCGTAAGTATTATTATTGTTATTATCCTATAAAATGTTGTTTGTACATAAAATTTACATTGCTACATTTAATGTATCTTTAACTGTTTATAATTGGTATAGTGTATATCTATATTTGTCAAATATTTATTTGTATTTGTGCTGGTTGAGTGGAAGAGAAGGCCTTATGGCCTTAACTCTGCCAGAATAAATAAAGCATTATTATTATTATTATTATTATTATTATTATTATTATCCTTATTGCAAATTTACTTTTTTTTTGTATTATTAGAGTTTAGAATAAATAATGCACAATTCAAAGTAATGGTAATATTAACACTAAAAGAAAGCACAAAATAAAATAATGTAAGAAAAGCGTCCTAAATGAATATGTAATTATTGGTACGTTAACCTTCAACTTAAAATACTAGGTACTCAGCCATTTTACAAATATTGCATAAGACTTAAACTTGAAAAATGAACATAGATAATTTGTTCTCTGACGTAGGTAGGAATAATGTTTAATAGCGTCACATTTTGAGTTATTTAGCGTATCACGTTGATGAATAATTCATTTTTATTAGTTATAATTAATGAAGTTTTCAAATAGGTAAAACGTAAGTTATATTACGTGTAATCCATCATATAACCGGACCGCCTCCGCTAAAGGGAAATAATTTACATACATGAAAATCAAAGCCACCTACCCTCAAATTGCATTATCTTCACATTAGTGGTAAATATTTTGAAGCAAATGCAGTAAATATAGATTGCTTTAACTATTATATTATTAGCAAAATTATTACGTTATTATAGTAGGCTACATTACCTATTGTTAAGAGCGATATCAATTTTTAATAAACATGAAAATCGCCATTTTTTTTAGTACAAGGTATTTCAAAAGCTAACCGGTTTTATTTCAACCTAAATATATTATAAATGCTAGACAAAACTGACAAATTATATAATGTGAGTGTATTTGAGTTAGTGTTAAGTTTAATATTTAGTATTATACAATATCTATAAAACAAATTTGATTTCAGTTCGAATCAATAACACAAACATAATGGACCGTAATTAATAAGGGTGTAAGTGAAGGATATGACCTCTGCAATTGCTGTTTATCATATACATGAATATAATGCTTCAAGATTGGCGACAGATGAGACATGGTTCTATTGAAATGTATAGAAACCTAAAAATAGACTCCCTGTTTTTTTACAGAAGATTCGGTATAAATAGCTCCAACAGAAACATATTTACAGTATTCTGTACACAATTTTAATATAATTACGAAAAAGTTCAATATGAAAAATCAATAGAAAGTAAAATAAAATAATGGTCTTTTGCGGGAAATATCCTTTACCAAGTAAAATTGTTTTGGACGATGAAATTTTAGAACAAGTAAATGATTTTAATTATTTGGGTTATAATTTAACAATATGAAGCTGATATAGCAAACAAAATCACAAATTTCACAAAAACAACGGTGATAATTAATAGTATTATGAAACCGTCTTTAGTACAAAATAATAGAAGATTACACTTTTATAAGGTTCTTGCAAGACTAGTATTAAGATATGGTAGTGAAGCATGCACAATATGAAGAAGAGATAAATGCTGAATAACAGCAAATGAGGTACGATTTATGCGCCGTACAGCAGGCTACACTAAGTGGGACCATACAATAAACGAAGAAATTATTGAAGAGTTGGGTGTAGAACCCATTCCGCATCATATACAAAACTACCAGAACAACTGGAATGCCCATCTTCAACGAATGCCGTCTCATAGAGTTCCAAAAGCTATGCTTCGTTCTTACCCTCAAGTTAAAAGATCAATAGGACGTCCAAAAAAGCGCTGGATGGGAAATTCCTCTTTGAGACTGTAACAAGTCACATGTCCTAATACGTGGATGGATGATGATGGTGACGTTAAGTTTTAAACCACCTAATAGGGGAAAAATGAATTTAACTGCTCATTTTATGTGCTGTTTCATATATTGAGAAAGGATATCATCGAGTCGAAATACATTTGTTATGGACATTTTCTAGGGAAATACCAAGTCCCATATAAACTCCTAAATTACATAAAAAGTTTATATGAAAGTAAAGTGATTAAGTACAACTGGATCAGGGAAAAAGCACGGACATTTTGAAACAAATCAAAGACTTCGACAAGGATATGATTTTTAACCATTATGTTCTATTATTTAGCCTATTTAGATAACATAATTCAAGTATGAAAATCATTAAACCCCCAGGAATAAAAATTGATAGTGACACATCAGTAGAAACATTTTTTTTTTCAGATGACGAGGAGCTGTGTCAAAAAGTGGAGATGATTTTCAACGATCTGTTTATAAGCTTCAATGTGTCTTAATGAAATATAAAAAAAATAAATCGTTGGCAAGAGTTGGCAAACGTATTTTATGGGTAAAAATTGTAATAAATAATAAAATAATTGAAAATATGTTTTATATATGTAGGATATCATAGGCCTATTTCTCAGTTAACTCATCCAAAATATTTTGAGAGAAATTTAATAAAGTGTAATGGCATTTTGAAACGAAATTTTGACAAACAAATTAGAAAAGAATTGAAAATGGGATTTAACAATGTAACCTCAATGCACGTTCTTTAGTATGGAAGTGAGGGGTGAACCCTGCATCAACTCATAAAGCAAGAATAAATGGTTCTCAAATGATATACCTGCGATATTTAAGTGGAACATTAAGGGACAAAATACTTCTTCTTCTTCCTTCCAAGTATTAGGCCAAGGCCTGTTACGATCCTATAGAAAATTTTCCCTCCAGCGTTCCTTCCGGGAAATTCTCGTATAAGACTTGAAAGCAAAATAATAGTCCCTTCGATTGGTTGCCGGCCAAAGGAAGGCAAGACCAGTGATGGGGCTGCCATCTTATAGCCTCTGGTCAGGCTTTTCTGGAGAAGAAAAGAAAATAAAGGAAAGAAGAAATGGAAGAAAAGAAAGACTCCCTAGCCCTCGGATGCCCTAATAGCGTCGGGGTCGAAAAAAACAAGAGTTAACCAAGAGAGGTTAGATAGTAAAGTTAAAAGAGTGCAAAACACAAGTAAGTGGAAGAAATGTTTTGCTCAGCTTGGGCACCTTGTGGTCGCCATCCACATATCCCCTAGGTGAGGACCCCTGAGGGTAAGGGACAAAATACATAGTCAAGATATATGAAATAAATGGAAAGTTGAAGAGCTTGCAAGGGACAATCAGAATTAAATGGAAACACCATGTTTTAAAAACACCAGTTATCATTGAAAGCACTACGTTACCAACTAGGGGAGACCATGCAAGCCATGAACTGACGAATTAGTATAGTCGCAAAACAGCGATTTGTCTAACCCTGCAGAGGGCAGAAGAAGAAGAAAACTTGTATCATCTATTTCTGTGTAGTTAAAACTACATTATTACATATCATAAATTAATATTTTACTCACCATCGATTTAAGCGAGAATCGAATCTTGGTTTGTTTGTAGCACCATTTTATAATAATAATCTTCACTATTAAGTCACGTTGGAAAAGCAAGATCACTATTTGCTTAATATTTTTATGGCCGAGTGTTGGAGAATTAAATAAGTATTTTAATATTTTCGTTGACATTAAATTATTCCTTATATAAGGAAATTAAATGATTTTTACAAGCTAATTTCTAAATATAGGCACAAAATATAAAATTATAATCAAATGTAACCATGACATAAATCGCATTGTTGGTCTTTCATTTTTATGTTGTGTTAATTAATTATGAAGTAAGCTGAGCAAACTTACTGTTCTGTTCCATTAATAAATAATGGTTTAAAAAAGCTGAATCGAAACGCTTTATTAGAAAATCGAACTAAAAAATAAAAAATAATTTTACTTTCCAACACACTTGGAATGAAATTAAAGTGGTCAACAAAAAAATCATCTCCAACACATCTAGAATAAAACTAGAGTCATCTACAAAAAAAAAAAATAATTTCATCATCAAAAGCGTGGGGTGCTCTTTATGGTTTTTACGTTTTCTTTTTAGAGACTTTACTTATACCAATATCTGTTTATTATCAAATATATTAATTGATAAAGAGCACCCCACGCTTTTGATGGTAATTTTTTTAGATAAGTCTATTTTTATTCTTAGCTACATCGCAACACTGACCGATGCTATTTTTCTTATTGCGTTTAATGCATAAGGTGTAAAATGTTACGTTTAACCGAACGTTTTCTGTAGCGGATAAGTTGACAGGCAGTCGGTTATGTGAGGACAAGTTAGTATTCGCCAGATTAGTTTACAGTTTGTTGAATGTTGTTATAGGTAGTATATAACATGTATGTAATTTAAGAGGGACCTCAGAATAGGATGACAGTATATATGTTACCTTTTCATAAGTAATGTCACGAGAGATTTACAAATTATCCATAAATTCACGAGTCACGAAGTGAATTCATCTAGAAGATTTAGAAATCAAGAGTGGCATTTGGTAGGCCTATTTAACGAATAAATCAAGCTCTTTAAATTAATAAAACAATAAAACAATATAATTACAATCACAATAAACCTCATAACAAAAAATTTAAAAAAATCTTTTTAAATTATTATACTACCGCCATTGATTAAAACTTATTTAAATATAGTTAACGGTATTTTAAAATATTTATATATGTAATGTAAACGGCGATGTTTGAAAACAAATCAGAAATGTGTGATTGTGTTTAATTTGTTTATTCACTGCAAATTGATCTTATTACTTATTGCCAAATAGGATCGTAATATTGTAAGAATATACCCCTGGAGAAAATTTGAAACACATCATAGTGTATATTATAATCAACATTATAGGTTATTAATTACTTTTTTAATAACGAACTCAGTAAAATCATTACTTAAAACACAACTATTTAACATACAATTATAAAATGTATAGTTCGAAGGAATCTGTTCATTTTTTCTGTATTCAATGTATTTGTTGGAGAGTCAGTCACTGCAAAATAATGCTCTGATCTGTTCAGAATAATAAAAGAGAGAAGCTTTCTTTATCACAAGAGCAGGAGGTGGTAAAAAGTATTCGATAAAGAGCGAGATGAAACACGACTCTCATTGGTTGTTAAGCAAAATTGATTGAAATGTGATTGGTCATTGACTCCCATTTGGGGCATGAGTTAAATAGTCAGAAGTAATGCCACGAGTGATTTCCAAATTATCGATAAATACACGACTCACGAAGTGAGGAGTGAATTTATCTAGAGAATTTGGAAATCAAGAGTGGCATTTGTTAGGACTATTTAACGAATAAAATTAAGCTGTTTAGTTATTTTAAAATATTTATATATTTAATATAAATGACGATGTTTGAAAACAAATCAGAAATGTGAGGTTATGTTCATTCACTGCACCTTGATCATATTATTTATTGCCAAATTAGATCGCAATGTTGTAAGATTGCACCCAAGTGGAGAAATAATGAAACACATGAAACTATATATCATAATCAACATTACGGGTTATTCATTTATTTTTTTAGTAAACAACTCAGTAAAATCAAGGAATCTTTTCATTATTTGCTATATTCAATGTATTTGTTGGATAAAAATAATGCTTTCACCTGTTCAGAACATTAAAAAAGAGGAGCTTTCTTTATCATAAAAGCAGGAGCTGATAAAGAGAAATCGATAAAGACCGAGGTGAAACACGACTGTGATTGGTTGTAAATAAAAAATAATTGTAACGTGATTGGTCATTGACTCCCATTTGGGGCATGAGTTAAATAGTCAATATAATCTTATTGGAAAGAGTTTTTTTTTTAGTTTATGTAGAATTTTTAGAACCTATTTATAACTACATTTGACTGTCCCCAAACTGATTCATGATTGAACTCTCTCAATTTGATGTACACTAACTTGACCCATCCTAATCTAACGAAATAAGTAGAATACATATTATCCATAAAACTGTAAACTAATCTGGTGTACACTATTTTAACCATTTTCTTACCTAACTGCTTATTTTCTCAGGTAACGAATGTATTTGGAACATAAACTGCGATCACATGTAAACATTTTAACAATGAACTATGTATTCATGGTTACTTACAATCGAAAACGCATATATATATATTTTTTTTTTTTTTGACATTTGGCAATGAAGGCAAATATGATATGAAAAGAAAAAAGGATGCTTGAGTCGGGATTTGAACTCGAGTCTCTAAAGTCTGTACCTTTAGCGCTCTAACCAACTGAGCTACCCAAGAATTCCACGACAAACATACAATTTTCTTATACATGTAGTATTCTCAATTTACACAAGAGGTAGCGGAAATATCATTCAACTGCCATCTAGCGGCTAACCTAACAGTTAAGCAAATTATTAAAGAAAGGAGAAAACGGGAGAAACTCCAAGAAAAACCTGCCCAAGCTCCGTTTCGTCCACCACGAAACGCACATGAAGTGACATAGACTCGATCTCGGGACCCCTGCGGTGAGAGGCGAGCGTCTAACCGCTTACGCCACGGAGCCGCAACATTTAAATTAGCTAACCCAAAACACTTTACACTAAGTACTTTGTTCAAATTTCAGTTAATTTTAAATATTTGTTGGTTAATCTTAATACAATAATTGCATCTACACACGAATGACCTTTCCAGAAACACATTGTTCTTCTCCAATCATTCCTTCTATTATTTTGTTTAATTATCCTTTCAAAATTGTTGCATATATTTTTGAAGCTGTTACAAATGTCAAGATCTCTCTATAAGTGGATCATAAATTCCCCCTTCCTTGCGTATGGGTATCGCTAAGAAGTTTCCAAGTCGTTTTGGTATTTTTCCATGAGCCCAAATATATATCATTTCACATATTTTTAGTAACCTGGTTTATTATTTAGCATGTACCACTCAACATAGTATAGATCTCTCGAAAGAGGACCCTGAAACATCGGACTTCCCCATCATGGGTTTGTGTATTTCACATATTTTTAGTAACCTGGTTTATTATTTAGAACGTTATAAACAAGATGGCGGACGCACTAAACCAGCGTGTTGAAGACGCTCTTCAGTGTTTGATAAATATAGCGGAAGCAGGCGGCTACCTGAAAAAAGGCACCAAAGAAGACTTGCTAAAAGCTGTAAGTACCTTAAAAGAATGTTTTAACGAAATGGAAAAACAAAAGAATAATGGAAACATTGAAAATAAAACCGAAGCGATCCTGGAAAAGGAGGTTATGGAAACACAAGAATCCAACCCCTCACTCCGTCCCATTCGCCGGACGGGACAGGTGGCGCCATCTCTGGATGAAAACAGAGACTCCTTACCAGAAAGCCACCACATCCTGACACCTGGTGGAGAACAACCTAACTCCGACACCCAACCACCGGACACAATAGAAGAGAAAATCACCAAAAATATCACGCAACAATTGAAATATATGATGAAAACTTTCGCAAACAATATGAAATATCTAATAAAAGAAGAAATAAAACAGACAGGAAATCAGAAACCAGAACCCCAAAGAAATAATAAAAACAAAAATCAAAGTGTAATAAATGATACGAAGGGAAGCAATACGTTAAACATTAATACACCGGAAGGACAACATTTCGAGATAGAAAACACAGAGACAACAGAAGGAGAAAAAGAAGAGGACCCAAACGAAGAAAAATGGACACTGGTAAGCCACAAAAGAAAGCGAAACCCACCACGGAAACAAGACTCGCTGACCGGCACCGGATCGAGGGACGAAGAACTGCAAGCTGCAGAAAAGAGGGCCTGGCTGTATGTAGGACGGTTAAAACCCGAAACCACAACGGATACAATGAAGAAATTCCTTAATAAACGGGGAATCAAAGAGAATGTATCATGCGAAGAAATCCAGACACGCAGCAATACAAAATCTTTCAAAGTAGGAATCCCCTTCGAAGCACTAGAGAGGGTAAACGAAACAGAATTCTGGCCGGAAGGGATCATAGTCAGGAGATTTCGTTTTTTTCGCCTCTCCCGAAGACAAGAAGGATACGCACTTGAATAAAACAAATAATTTAAAAATCTTATTATGGAACATAGAAGGTATAAAAAGTGCAATGAGCATGAGCCCGGAAAATTTCCTAAAAGAGTACGACATAGCAATCCTGACCGAAACCTTTCTAACAGAGAACTGGCAACATCCAAATTTCTATGCAACACACCTTATGGCTAGACAAGGCGAAAAAGGCAGACCATCTGGAGGGATAACTATCCTACTAAAACCACATCTGAGACCCATTATAGCAACAAAACAACAGGAAAACACCCTACTACTCGAAACGGACTACCTAGTGATAATAGCTGCATATTTCAAACCGAACATGACAGCAATTGACATAATGGATGAACTAGGCCAAACCATCACCCAGTACAAGCAGGACAAACCAATAATCATCTAAACTGCAGACTAGACTCCCAAAACTATAAAACAAAGTTGGTATTGGAAAAACTACAAGTGGAAGGATTCACATTATTAAACAACCCTAAGATACCTACATACATCTCTCACAATGGCAAGAGTGCAATAGATATCGCACTCACAAAAGGTACTATAATAGGAAATATAACTACATTATGGAATGCAAACCACTCGGCATTAAGGAAACATATACCACTAGAAATAAATATTCAAGGTAAATGGGAAAAGACACAGGAAGAGACAACACACACCTATCAAGGAAGATAGACATAGGAAAAGTAGAAGCTAAGATAGAGACAAAAACGCAAATAGAAACGTTAATAGAAAATGAGCGACTGGAGGAAGCTACTCAAATGTTAGGCGAAGTAATAAGACAAGCCACGAATCACCGAATCAAAAGAAGAGCAAAACCCTGGTTCGATAATGAATGCTACAGACTAAGAAGAGATACCTTAGATACTTTACAACAACTGAAACAAAATACCGAGAACCACGCTCTTCTACTCACATACGCCGAGAAGAGGAAACACTACAAGAGAATAATAAAAGAAAAGAAATGCGCCTTCTTGGAGGAAGAGGGCA
Organism: Diploptera punctata; assembly: GCA_030220185.1. NCBI lineage: Eukaryota > Metazoa > Arthropoda > Insecta > Blattodea > Blaberidae > Diploptera > Diploptera punctata. The sequence continues at coordinate 12,661 of JASPKZ010009148.1, forward strand.
GGATGCTAGCGGAGGAGGCCAAGAAAGACCCACATTTAGCACTCCGCCCAAAGAAACAAGCGCAAACACACTACATTGACATGGGAATATGGGAGTCGCATTTCAACAACATACTCAATAAAGAGAGACCAATCTGCGGCAAAAGGAACCCTCAAGAAATATTAACACCAATACCCACAAACTGGATACCCCTGACCACAGAAGAAGTTGGATATGCAATATGTAACTCCAAAAACAAGAAAGCAGCGGGCCCAGACGGAATATACAATGAATACATAAAAGACACGGTACATCTGTTAGACCAGGTTTGGACAAAATTATACAACAAATGCATACAAACAGCCTCCATACCTGAACAATGGAGAAAATCAATTGTCAAGGTATTATATAAAGGGAAAGGAAACCCGAAAGACCCCAACAAATATAGAGGTATCGCTCTGGAAAATTGTCCCTTCAAAATTTTCACCAAATTAATAACAGGACGAATAAGGGAGGAAATAGATGAGCATCTACCAGAAAATCAATTCGGGTTTAGAAAAGGAAAGTCAACTTTAAACGCAATCGAATTCTTGTTGAAACATATTTGGGAAACATTAGAAGACAGAGAGAAATTTTATACCGTCTTCATAGACTTCACGAAGGCCTTCGATCTACTAGACAGGCAACTAGTGATAGAAAAACTAAAGGAGACACTAGGAAACAACAACATATGGACGAACCTCATCAATACACTGCTGAGCTGGAATGAAATATATGTCTCAGATAACATCGTCATGTCAAAACCGATCATTCAAACAAATGGAGTACTGCAGGGCGATCCACTTAGCCCCTTACTGTTTATACTAGCAACCGAAGAAATCCTTAGAATTACCCAAAAAGATGGTATCTTCTCGTGCGCATATGCGGACGACATCGTAATCGGTTCCAGAGACATAGCAACACTTCAGGAAACAATAAACGAAGTGGAAAAATGGTGCTCAAAGAACAAGCTGGACATTAATATATCAAAAACGGACACAATGATCTTCAGAAACGGAGGAAGAGCCGCCATAAATGAAGAGATATACATAAGGGAAACTAAACTGAAAATAGTACCAGACTTCAAATACCTAGGCATCACGCTACAAACAAGCGCGAAATGCTTCACAAAACATATCACAGAAAAGACAACCCAGGCAATAATGGCAATGCATGAAATAAGAAACATTAGATCCCTCACCTTAGAGACGGCAATGCTGTTATTTAGAGCAAAAATTCTACCAATACTGACATACGGCATAGAACTCATATGGACACATTTAACAATGAAGAATCTTTCCTCTCTAGAAAGGGATGAAAGCGAGATATATAAAGGCAGTATTAGGAGTGTCAAAAGTAACACATTCAAGACTCGCATACCTACTGGCGAAGGAAACTTTCCTCATCGACGACCTCAGAACAAGCATACTCTTACCCAGCACCAGCGCATCTGAGCAGCTGCTAGCAACATTGAACAGAAAAAGAGAAGAAATACATCCAGAATTCTACAGCACCGGGGCAATGGTGGACCGTGCGTGGACAAAAGAAAATTTCGAAATGAGACACGTCATCACTAGGTTGGCAGTCCATGGATTCCACCACCTGATATGCAACAACACAAAATTTCATGAAGCAAATAAAGACTGTCAATGTACGCTATGCGAAAAATCGTGTGACCGATATCACATTGAGCTATGCACAAAAAGAACAAAAACAATGTGTGAATATGCAAATATGTAAATTTTAAATGTATTCTATTTTCATCCTGGCTATATGGCTGCAATAAAATTGTTATAAATATATATAATTAAATAGTTTAGCCTTTCTGATATGAAATTTAGGCCTACATTTTTAATGTGAATCTATTTTTCCATTAGGAAAAATTATAGTTCAAATTTTTAAGATAATTTCATATGGAATTAGAAATGAATTTGTAGGCATAAATACCACACTGAATTTTGCTTTCGTGTTCAACAAGTTAATAGTTTCTTATGAGTAGAATTATTACAATTTATTACCATCCACTTGTTAGAGAAATTAGTAATCCAATCCTGAAATTAAATTAAATATTTTATTTGTAATAATGGAGGTTGTCAGTCAGTCCACTTTCGTTAATTTAATAACTTTATTACTTTCAGGCATTAACATTATTTCACCTGTCGCTTTGTCTTTAATAATGTCTACATGTTATCCTTGGTATGTTACATTTATTATAGGCCTATCAGCATTCTTCAAGTTAAAACAAATATATTCATAACGTCTTTTCATATCTGTGCTTGCAATACTATACTTTTTTTAAACAGCACACGTCATAGAAACATTGATAAAAATATTAAATTTTATAATATTAAAAGATCCCAGGCTATGTGACCATGGTCTATGCCTGGTGTTTCTTCCAGACGTTAATTTTTTAATAGAATTTGAAGTATATATCTCTTGAACAGTAATATTAATTCATATGTTGGTAATGTAAATATCTTAATCCCCCTCAGTTATCAGTATGTTGAATACACAGTAGTTTTATGACCTAAATTAACATTGAAAAGTTGATTGTTGTTTGTAATAATAGAGTATTGGCTTGTTATTTCTGATAAATTATTTCTTAAATCTAATAATTTTATTACTTTCAGGTATTCACGTGAGTTCACCAGTGGAGGGACTAAGTTTCTAGAGGCGAACCTTCGGTTTATCCTAAAAATCAACAGATTGGGCGTTATTCTCCAGCTAGACAGCCCATAGTTTTGCTCTTATTAGAAGTCTGATAGCTCTGCAAATGAATCATCTTCTTCTTAACTGATTATAATATCAAAAAATAATTATCTTTTTTAATTGAAAAATAATAGCCACATTAGAATCACAAACAGGAATGAGATGCACAAAGAAATTAAACATAGGCTCAAATCTGTAAATGCGTGCTATTATGCATTACAGAGACTGTTGACGTCCCAAGCCCTTTCAAAAAACGTTAAACTGAAAATATATAAAATTATTATTTTACCACTTACGGATGCGAAACATAGACTCTTACTTTAAGGGAGGAAGGGAGATTACGAGTATTTGTGAATAAAGTTTTTAGAAAAAAATTTGGACCAAATAGAGATGAAAGACACATGAATGGGAAAACTACATAACAGTGATCTATATGGTGTTTATAGGAAGCCAGATATAATAAGAACCGTTAAGTCTCATAGACTGCAATGCGCAGGACATGTGGCACGAATGGGGAATGAAAGATGTACATGGAAGCTTCTTGTAGGAAAACCAGAGGGAAAACGCCAGTTGGTAGACCAAGAATGAGGTGGGAGAATAGCATTAACTATGATTTAAGGTAAGTTGATTATATAGGGGATGTCTAAATAGAAAATTTCAAAATTGGGTTTTCCAAGACTATAGTCTGTGTTTTTCAAAGAAATGTGAAAATTTTCGACAATTCAAAAACAGAAAAAAAATACTATTTAGAGGGTGTATCCGGGATTTATAATGCAAAAAATACGGACTAAATCCAAAATTTCAAAATTGAGTTTTCCAAGACTAGTCTTTGTGTTTTTCGAAAAAATTCAAAATATTCCAAATTTCAAAAACTGCAAAAATACTATCTAGAGGGTGTATCCGGGATTTATAATGCAAAGAGTCCGGTCTAAATCGAAACTTTCAAAATTGAGTTTTCCAAGACTTTAGTCGTCTTTCCAAAAAATGTCAAAATTTTCGAAATTTCAAAAACTGCAAAAATACTATATAGAGAGTGTATCCAGAATTTATAATGCAAAAAAATTCGGTCTAAACCCAAAATTTCAAAATTGAGTTTTCCATAATTGTACTCTGGATTTTTCCAAAAAATATCGAAATTTTAGAAATTTTAAAAACTGCAAAATTACTATCTAGAGGGTGTATCCGGGATTTATAATCCAAAAAATCCGGTCTAAATCCAAAATTTCAAAATTGAATTTTCAAGACAATAGTCTTAGCGTTTTTCCTAAAATTGTCAAAACTTTCGTAATTTCAAAAACTACAAAAATACTATCTAGGGGGTGTATCCGAGATTCATAATGCAAAAAATCCGGTCAAATCCAAAGTTTCAAAATTGAGTTTCCCGAGACTAGAGTCATTGTGTTTTTCCAAAAAAATATCAAAATTTTTGAAATTACAAAAACTGCAAAATACTATCTAGAGGCTGTATCCGGGATTTATAATCCAAAAAATCCGGTCTAAATCCAAAATTTCAAAATGGAGTTTTCAAGGCTACAGTCTTGGTGTCTTTTGAAGTAATGTCAAAAAATTCGAAATTTCAAAAACTGCAAAAATGCTATCTAGGGAGTGTGTCCGGGATTTATATTGCACAAAATCTGGTCTAAATCCAAAATTTCAAAATGGAGTTTTCCAAGGCTATAGTTTTGGCGTTTCTCCAAAAAATGTCAAAATTTTCGAATTTTCACAAACTGCAAAAATACTATCTAGTAGCCCTATCCTGGATTTATAATGCAATAAATCCGGTCTAAAACCAAAATTTCAAAATTTAGTTTTCCAAGACAATAGCCTTGGCGTTTTTCCAAAACATGTCGAAATTTTAAAAAGTGCAAAAATACTATCTAGAGGGAGTGTCCGGGATTTATAATACAAAAAATCCGGTCTAAAACCAAGATTTCAGAATCGAGTTTTCCAAACCTGTAGACTTGGTGTTTTTCCAAAAAAATGTCAAAATTTTCGAAATTTAATAAACTGCAAAAATACTATCTATAGGGTGTGTCCGGAATTTATAATGCAAAACATCCGATCTAAATGCAAAATTTAAAATGGAGTTTTTCAAGGCTATAGTCTTGGCGTTTTTCTAAAACTCGTCAACATTTTCGAAATTTTAAAAACTGTAAAATTGCTATCTAGAGGGATTTTCCGGGATATATAATGCAAAAAATCCGTCCTAAATCCTAAATTTCAAAATGGAGATTTCCAAGGCTATAGTCTTGGCGTTTTTCCAAAAAATGTCAAAATTTTTTGAAATTTCAAAAACTGCAAAAATACTATGTAGCAGCTCTGTCCGGGATTTATACTGCAAAAAATCCGGTCTAAAACCAAAATTTCAAAATTGAGTTTTCCAAGACAATAGTCTTGGCGTTTTTCCAAAACGTCAAAATTTTCGAAATTTCAAAAACTGCAGAAATACTATCTAAAGAGTGTGTCCGTGATTTATAATGCAAAAAATCCGGTCTAATTCCAAAATTTCAAAATGGACTTTTCCAAGGTTATAGTCTTGGCGTTTTTCCAAAAAGTGTCAAAATTTTCGAAATATCAGAAACTGCAAAAATACTATCTATAGTTAGTGTCCGGGATATTCAATGCAAAAAATTCGTTCTAAATCCATAATTTAAGAAGCGAGTTTTCCAAGGCTATAGACTTGGTGTTTTTCCATAAAATGTAAAATTTTCGAAATCTCAAAAATTGCAAAATAGTATCTAGAAAGTGTGTCCGGGAATTATAATGCAAAAATTCCGGTCTAGATCCAAAAATTTCAAAATTGACTTTCCAAGACTATAGTTTTTGCGTTTTTCCAAAACATTTCAAAATTTTTGAAATTTCAAAAACTGCAAAAATTCTACCTAGAGGGAGTGCCCGGGATTTATAATGCAAAAAATCCGGTCTAGATCAAAAATTTCAGAATCGAGTATTCCAAAGCTATAGTCTTTCTGTTTTTCCAAAAAAATGTCAAAATTTTCGAATTTTCAAAAACTGCAAAAATACTATTTAGAGGGTGTGTCCGGAATTTTTAATGCAAAAAATCCGGTCTAAATTCAAAATTTCAAAATGGAGTTTCCCACGGCTATAATCTTGGCGTTTTTCTAAGACGTCAAAATTATCGAAATTTCAAAAACTGTAAAATTGCTATCTGGAGGGATTGTCCCGGATTTATAATGCACAAAATCCGGTCTAAATCCAAAATTTTAAAATGGAGATTTCCAAGGCTATAGTCTTGGCGTTTTTCCAAAAAATGTCAAAATTTTCGAAATTTCAAAAACTGCAAAAATACTATCTATAGGATGTGTCCGTGATTATAATGCAAAAAATCTGGTCTAATTTCAAAATTTCAAAATGGAGTTTTCCAAGGCTATAGTCTCGGCGTTTTTCCAAGAAAGGTCAAAACTTTACAATTTTCAAAAACTGCAAAAATACTATTTAGAGGGTGTGTCCGGAATTTATAATGCAAAAAATCCGGTCTAAATAAAAAATTTCAAAATGGAGTTTTCCAAGGCTATAGTCTTGGTGTTTTTCAAAAAATGTCAAAATTTTCATTATTTCAAAAACTGCAAAAATAATATCTAGAGGCACTGTCCGTGATTTATAATGCAAAAAATCCTGTCTAAATCCAAAATTTGAAAATAGTTTTCCAAGGTTATAGTCTTGGCGTTTCTCCAAAAAATGTCCAAATTCCGGAATTTGAGAAACTGCAAAAATACTATCGAGAGGGTGGGTCCGGGATTTATAATGCAAAAAATCCGGTCTAAATCCAAAATTTCAGAATCGAGTTTTCCAAACCTATAGCCTTGGTGTTTTTCCAAAAAAATTAAAAAAATCAAAAACTGCATAAATACTATCTAGAGGGTGTGCCGGAGTTTATAATGCAAATATCCGGTCTAAATCCAAAATTTCAAAATGGAGTTTCCCAAGGCTATAATCTTGGCGTTTTTCTAAAACATGTCAAAATTTTCCAAATTCAAAAACTGCAAAAATACAATCTAAAGGTTGTGTCCGTGATTTATAATGCAAAAAATCCCGTCTAATTCCAAAAATTCAAAATGGAGTTTTCCAAGGCTATATTCTCGGCGTTTTTCCAAAAAAGGTCAAAATTATCGAAATTTCAAAAACTGCGAAAATACTATGTAGTGGGTGCGTCCGGGATTTATAATGCAAAAAATCCGGACTAAATCCAAATTTTCAGAATCGAGTTTTCCAAAGCTATAGTCTTGGTGTTTTTCCAAAAGATGTCAAAATTTAAAAACTGCAAAAATACTACCTAGATGGTGTGTCCGGAATTTATAATGCAAAAAATCCGGTCTAAATCCAAAATTTCAGAATTGAGTTTTCCATGGCTTTTTCCAAAGAAATGTCAAAATTGTCGAAAATTCAAATACCGCAGAAATACTATCTAAAAGCTCTATCCGGAATTTATAGTGAAAAAAATCCGGTCTAAATCCAAAATTGAAAAATTGAGTTTTGCAAGGCTATAGTCTTTGTGTTTTTCCGAAAAATGTCAAAATTTCCGAAATATCAGAAACTGCAAAAATACTATCTAGAGTTAGTGTCCGGGATTTACAATGCAAAAAAATTGTTCTAAATACATAATTTAAGAACCGAGTTTTCCAAGGCTATATTCTTTGTGTTTTCCTATAAAAAGTAAAATTTTCGAAATCTCAAAAATTGCAAAATACTATCTAGAGTGTGTGTCCGGGAAATATAACAAAAAAATCCGGTCTAAATCCAAAATTTCAAAATGGAGTTTTCCAAGGCTATAGTCCTGGTGTTTTTCCAAGAAATGTCAAAATTTTCGAAACTTCAAAACTGCAAAAATACTATGTAGATGATGTGTCCGGGATCTATAATGCAAAAATCCGGTCTAAAATCCAAAAATTTCAAAATTGAGTTTTCCAAGGCTATAGTTTTTGCGTTTTTCCAAAACATTTCAAAATTTTCGGTTTTCAAAAACTGCAAACATACTATGTGGAGGGAGTGTCCGGGATTTATAATGCAAAAAATCCGGTCTAAATCCAAAATTTAAAAATTGAGTTTTCAAGGCTATAGTCTTGGCGTTTTTTTCCAAAACATGTCAAAATTTCAGAAATTTCAAAAACTGCAAAAACTGCAAAAATACTATCTAGAAGCTCTGTCTGGATTTTAATGCAAAGAATCCGGTCTAAACTAGAATTTCAAAATTGAGTTTTCCAAGGCATTAGTCTTGGCGTTTTTCCAAAAAATGTCAAATTTTTCGAAATTTGAAAAACCGCAGAAGTACTATTTAGAAGCTCTACCTGGGATTTATAATGCAAAGAATCCGGTCTAAATCCAAAATTGAAATATTGAGTTTTCCTAGGCTACAGTCTTGGAGTTTTTCCAAAAAAGGTCAAAATTATCGAAATTTTTCAAAAACTGCGAAAATACTATGTAGTGGGTGCGTCCGGGATTTATAATGCAAAAAATCCGGACTAAATCCAAATTTTCAGAATCGAGTTTTCCAAAGCTATAGTCTTGGTGTTTTTCCAAAAGATGTCAAAATTTAAAAACTGCAAAAATACTACCTAGATGGTGTGTCCGGAATTTATAATGCAAAAAATCCGGTCTAAATCCAAAATTTCAGAATTGAGTTTTCCATGGCTTTTTCCAAAGAAATGTCAAATTGTCGAAAATTCAAATACCGCAGAAATACTATCTAAAAGCTCTATCCGGAATTTATAGTGAAAAAATCCGGTCTAAATCCAAAATTGAAAAATTGAGTTTTGCAAGGCTATAGTCTTTGTGTTTTTCCGAAAAATGTCAAAATTTCCGAAATATCAGAAACTGCAAAAATACTATCTAGAGTTAGTGTCCGGGATTTACAATGCAAAAAAATTGTTCTAAATACATAATTTCAAGAACCGAGTTTTCCAAGGCTATATTCTTTGTGTTTTCCTATAAAAAGTAAAATTTTCGAAATCTCAAAAATTGCAAAATACTATCTAGAGTGTGTGTCCGGGAAATATAATGCAAAAAATCCGGTCTAAATCCAAAATTTCAAAATGGAGTTTTCCAAGGCTATAGTCCTGGTGTTTTTCCAAGAAATGTCAAAATTTTCGAAACTTCAAAAACTGCAAAAAATACTATGTAGATGATGTGTCCGGGATCTATAATGCAAAAAATCCGGTCTAAATCCAAAAATTTCAAAATTGAGTTTCCAAGGCTATAGTTTTTGCGTTTTTCCAAAACATTTCAAAATTTTCGGTTTTCAAAAACTGCAAACATACTATGTGGAGGGAGTGTCCGGGATTTATAATGCAAAAAATCCGGTCTAAATCCAAAATTTAAAAATTGAGTTTTCAAGGCTATAGTCTTGGCGTTTTTCCAAAACATGTCAAAATTTCAGAAATTTCAAAAACTGCAAAAACTGCAAAAATACTATCTAGAAGCTCTGTCTGGATTTATAATGCAAAGAATCCGGTCTAAAACTAGAATTTCAAAATTGAGTTTTCCAAGGCATTAGTCTTGGCGTTTTTCCAAAAAATGTCAAATTTTTCGAAATTTGAAAAACCGCAGAAGTACTATTTAGAAGCTCTACCTGGGATTTATAATGCAAAGAATCCGGTCTAAATCCAAAAATTGAAATATTGAGTTTTCCTAGGCTACAGTCTTGGAGTTTTTCCGAAAAATGTCAAAATTTTTCGAAATTTCGAAAACTGAAAAAATACTATCTAGAAGCTCTGTCCGGGATTTGTAATGCAAAAAATCCGGACTAAATCCAAAATTTCAAAATTGAATTTTCCAAGGCATTAGTCTTGGCGTTTTTAAAAAAAAAGTCAAAATTTTAGAAATTTCAAAAATCGAAAAATACTATCTAGAAGCACTATCCGGGATATGTAATGCAAAAAAATCCGGCCTAAATCCAAAATTTAAAAATTGAGTTTTCCAAGGTTATAGTCTTGGCGTTTTTCCAAAAAGTGTCAAAATTTTCGAAATTTCAAAAACTGTAAAAATGCTATCTAGAGGGTGTGTCCGGGATTTATATTGAGAAAATCCGGTCTAAATCCATAACTTAAGAGTCGAGTTTTTGCAAAAAATGTCAAAAGTTTCGAAATTTCATAAACTGTAAAAATACTATCTAAGAGGGTGTGTCCGGGATTTATAATGCAAAAAATCCGGTATAAATCCAAAATTTCAAAATGGAGTTTTCCCAGGCTATGGTCTTGTTGTTTTTCCAAGAAATGTAAAAATTTTCGGAATTTCAAAAACTGCAAAAAAAACTGTGTAGATATTGTGTGCGGGATTTATAATGCAAAAAATCCGGTCTAAACACAGCATTTCAGGATTGAGTTTTCCAAGGCTATAGTCTATGTGTTTTTCCAAAAAATGTCAAAATTTTCGAAAATTGAATTACTGCAGAAATACAATCTAGATGCTCTGTCCGGGATTTATAATGCAGAAAATCCGGTCTAAATCCCAAATTTCAAAATTGAGTTTTACAAGGCTATAGTCTTTGCGTTTTTCCGAAAAATGTCAAAATTTCCGAAATTTCAAAAACTGAAAAAACATTATCTAGAAACTCTGTCCGGGATTTATAATGCAAAAAAATCGGTCTAAATCCAAAATTACAAAATGGAGTTTTCCAAGGCTATAGTCTTGGTGTTTTTCAAAAAATGTCAAAATGTTCATTATTTCAATAACTGCAAAAATAATATCTAGAATCACTGTCCGTGATTTATAATGCAAAAAATCCTGTCTAAATCCAAAATTTGAAAATAGTTTTCCAAGGTTTAGTATTGGCGTTTCTCAAAAAATGTCCAAATTCTGGAATTTTGAGAAACTGCAAAAATACTATCTAGAGGGAGGGTCCAGGATTTATAATGCAAAAAATCCGGTCAAAATCCAAAATTTCAGAATCGTGTTTTCCAAACCTATAGTCTTCGTGTTTTTCCAAAAAATGAAAAAAATTCAAAAACTGCATAAATACTATCTAGAGGGTGTGTCCGGAATTTATAATGAAAAAATCCGGTCTAAATGCAAAATTTCAAAATGGAGTTTTCCAAGGCTCTAGTCTTGGCGTTTTTCTAAAACATGTCAAAATTTTCGAAATTTCAAAAACTGTAAAATTGCTAACTAGAGGGATTGTCCAGAATATATAATTGAAAAATTCCGGTCTAAATCCAAAATTTCAAAATTGAGATTTCCAAGGCTAAATTTTGGCGTTTTTCCAAAAAAAATGTCGAAATTGTCAAAATTTCAAAAACTGCAAAAATACTACCTAGAGGGAGTGTCCGGGATTTATAATGCAAAAAAAATCCGGTCTAAATCGAAAATTTCAAGGTGGTTTTCCAAAAAATGTCAAAATTTTAGAAATTTCAAAAACTGTAAAAATGCTATCTAAAGGGTGAGTCCGTGATTTATAATGCACAAAATCCGGTCTAAATCCAAAATTTCAAAATTGAGTTACCAAGACTGTAATCTTGGTGTTTTTCCAAAAAATGTCAAAATTTTCGAAATTTCAAAAACTGCAAAAATACTATCTAGAGGGTATGTCCAGGATTTATATTAAAAAAATCCAGTCAAAATCCAAAATTTCAAAATGGAGTTTTGCAAGTCTACAATCTTGTTGTCTTTCCAAGAAATGTCAACATTTTCGAAATTTCAAAAACTGCAGAAATACTGCCTAGAGGATGTGCCCGCGATTTTTATTGCAAAAAATCCGGTCTAAATCCAAAATTTCAAAATAGAGTTTTCCAAGGCTATAGTTTTGGCGTTTCTCCAAAAATTGTCAAAATTCTGGAATTTCCAAAAACTGCAAAAATACTATCTAGAGGGTGTGTCCGGGATTTATATTGCTTCTAGATAGTACTTTTGCAGTTTATGAAAATTCCAGAATATTGACAATAGCCATGGAAAACTCCATTTTCAAATTTTGGATTTAGACCAAATTTTTTGCAATAAAAACAGCGGCGACACTTTCTAGACAGTATTTTTGCAGTTTTTGAAATTTCGAAAATTTTGACATTTCTTGGAAAGACACCAACACTGTAGCCTTGAAAAATTCCATTTTGAATTTTTTTATGACGACAAGACTACAGCCTTGAAAAACTACATTTTGAAATTTTGGATTTAAACCGGATTTTTTGCATTATAAATCCCGGACACACCCTCTAGAGAGTATTGTTTTGGAAAACTCAATTTATAATTTTGGTTTTAGACCGGATTTTTTGCATTATAAATACCGGACACATCATCTATATAGTTCTTTTTGCAGTTTTTGAAATTTCGAAAATTTTGACATTTCATTTATAGTCTTATGGTTAAACCAAAAAATGTCAAAATTTTCGAAAATTCAAAAACTGAAAAAATACTATCTAGAGACTGTGCCCGGGTTTTATAATGCAAAAAATCCGGTCTAAACCCAAAATTTCAAAATTGAGTTTTCCAAGGTCTTATGGTTAAACCAAAAAATGTCAAAATTTTCGAAAATCCAAAACTGCAAAAATACTATCTAGAGACTGTGTCCGGGATTTATAATGCAAAAAATCTGGTATAAATCCAAAATTTCAAAATTGAGTTTTCCAATGTTATAGTGTTACGGTTAAACCAAAAAATCAAAAAAATTCGAAAATTCAAAAACTGCAAAAATACTATGTAGAGACTGTGTCCGGGATTTATAATGCAAAAATCCGGTCTAAATCCAAAATATCAAAATTGAGTTTTCCAAGGTCTTATGGTTAAACCAAAAAATGTCAAAATTTTCGAAAATTCAAAAACTGCAAAAATACTATCTAGAGACTGTGTCCGGGATTTATAATGCAAAAAATCCGGTCTAAATCCAAAATTTCAAAATTGAGTTTTCCAAGGTTATAGTCTTATGGTTAAACCAAAAAATGTCAAAATTTTCGAAAATTCAAAAACTGCAAAAATACTATCTAGAGACTGTGTCCGGGATATATACTGCAAAAAATCCGGTCTAAATCCAAAATTTCAAAATTGAGTTTTCCAAGGTTATAGTCTTATGGTTAAACCAAAAAATGTCAAAATTTTCGAAAATTCAAAAACTGCAAAAATACTATCTAGAGACTGTGTCCGGGATTTATAATGCAAAAAATCCGGTCTAAATCCAAAATTTCAAAATTGAGTTTTCCAAGGTTATAGTCTTATGGTTAAACCAAAAAATGTCAAAATTTTCGAAAATTAAAAAACTGCAAAAATACTATCTAGAGACTGTGTCCGGGATTTATAATGCAAAAAATCCGGTCTAAATCCAAAATTTCAAAATTGAGTTTTCCAAGGTTATAGACTTATGGTTAAACCAAAAAATGTGACAATTTTCGAAAATTCAAAAACTGCAAAAACACTATCTAGAAAGTGTGTCCGGGATTTATAATGCAAAAAATCCGGTCTAAATCCAAAATTTCAAAATTGAGTTTTCCAAGGTTATAGACTTATGGTTAAACCAAAATATGTGAAAATTTTCGAAAATTCAAAAACTGCAAAAATACTATCTAGAGACTGTGTCCGGGATTTATAATGCAAAAAATCCGGTCTAAATCCAAAATTTCAAAATTGAGTTTTCCAAGGTTATAGTCTTATGGTTAAACCAAAAAATGTCTAAATTTTCGAAAATTCAAAAACTGCAAAAATACTATCTAGAGACTGTGTCCGGGATATATAATGCAAAAAATCCGGTCTAAATCCAAAATTTCAAAATTGAGTTTTCCAAGATTATAGTCTTATGGTTAAACCAAAAAATGTCAAAATTTTCGAAAATTCAAAAACTGCAAAAATACTATCTAGAGACTGTGTCCGGGATTTATAATGCAAAAAATCCGGTCTAAATCCAAAATTTCAAAATTGAGTTTTCCAAGGTTATAGTCTTATGGTTAAACCAAAAAATGTCAAAATTTTCGAAAATTCAAAAACTGCAAAAATACTATCTTGAGACTGTGTCCGGGATTTATAATGCAAAAAATCCGGTCTAAATCCAAAATTTCAAAATTGAGTTTTCCAAGGTTATAGTCTTATGGTTAAACCAAAAAATGTCAAAATTTTCGAAAATTCAAAAACTGCAAAAATACTATCTAGAGACTGTGTCCGGGATTTATAATGCAAAAAATCCGGTCTAAATCCAAAATTTCAAAATTGAGTTTTCCAAGGTTATAGTGTTATGGTTAAACCAAAAAAATCAAAAAATTTTCGAAAATTCAAAAACTGCAAAAATACTATCTAGAGACTGTGTCCGGGATTTATAATGCAAAAAATCCGGTCTAAATCCAAAATTTCAAAATTGAGTTTTCCAAGGTTAAATCTTATGGTTAAACCAAAAAATGTCAAAATTTTCGAAAATTCAAAAACTGCAAAAATACTATCTAGAGACTGTGTCCGGGATTTATAATGCAAAAAATCCGGTCTAAATCCAAAATTTCAAAATTGAGTTTTCCAAGGTTATAGTCTTATGGTTAAACCAAAAAATGTCAAAATTTTCGAAAATTCAAAAACTGCAAAAATACTATCTAGAGACTGTGTCCGGGATTTATAATGCAAAAAATCCGGTCTAAATCCAAAATTTCAAAATTGAGTTTTCCAAGGTTATAGTCTTATGGTTAAACCAAAAAATGTCAAAATATTTCGAAAATTCAAAAACTGCAAAAATACTATCTAGAGACTGTGTCCGGGATTTATAATGCAAAAAATCCGGTCTAAATCCAAAATTTCAAAATTGAGTTTTCCAAGGTTATAGTCTTATGGTTAAACCAAAAAATGTCAAAATTTTCGAAAATTCAAAAACTGCAAAAATACTATCTAGAGACTGTGTCCGGGATTTATAATGCAAAAAATCCGGTCTAAATCCAAAATTTCAAAATTGAGTTTTCCAAGGTTATAGTCTTATAGTTAAACCAAAAAATGTCAAAATTTTCGAAAATTCAAAAACTGCAAAAATACTATCTAGAGACTGTGTCCGGGATTTATAATGCAAAAAATCCGGTCTAAATCCAAAATTTCAAAATTGAGTTTTCCAAGGTTATAGTCTTATGGTTAAACCAAAAAAATTCAAAATTTTCGAAAATTCAAAAACTGCAAAAATACTATCTAGAGACTGTGTCCGGGATTTATAATGCAAAAAATCCGGTCTAAATCCAAAATTTCAAAATTGAGATTTCCAAGGTTATAGTTTTATGGTTAAACCAAAAAATGTCAAAATTTTCGAAAATTCAAAAACTGCAAAAATACTATCTAGAGACTGTGTCCGGGATTTATAATGCAAAAAATCCGGTCTAAATCCAAAATTTCAAAATTGAGTTTTCCAAGGTTATAGTCTTATGGTTAAACCAAAAAATGTCAAAATTTTCGAAAATTCAAAAACTGCAAAAATACTATCTAGAGACTGTGTCCGGGATTTATAATGCAAAAAATCCGGTCTAAATCCAAAATTTCAAAATTGAGTTTTCCAAGGTTATAGTCTTATGGTTAAACCAAAAAATGTCAAAATTTTCGAAAATTCAAAAACTGCAAAAATACTATCTAGAGACTGTGTCCGGGATTTATAATGCAAAAAATCCGGTCTAAATCCAAAATTTCAAAATTGAGTTTTCCAAGGTTATAGTCTTATGGTTATACCAAAAAATGTCAAAATTTTCGAAAATTCAAAAACTGCAAAAATACTATCTAGAGACTGTGTCCGGGATTTATAATGCAAAAAATCCGGTCTAAATCCAAAATTTCAAAATTGAGTTTTCCAAGGTTATAGTCTCATGGTTAAACCAAAAAATGTCAAATTTTCGAAAATTCAAAAACTGCAAAAATACTATCTAGAGACTGTGTCCGGGATTTATAATGCAAAAAATCCGGTCTAAATCCAAAATTTCAAAATTGAGTTTTCCAAGGTTATAGTCTTATGGTTAAACCAAAAAATGTCAAAATTTTCGAAAATTCAAAAACTGCAAAAATACTATCTAGAGACTGTGTCCGGGATTTATAATGCAAAAAATCCGGTCTAAATCCAAAATTTCAAAATTGAGTTTTCCAAGGTTATAGTCTTATGGTTAAACCAAAAATGTCAAAATTTTCGAAAATTCAAAAACTGCAAAAATACTATCTAGAGACTGTGTCCGGGATTTATAATGCAAAAAATCCGGTCTATATCCAAAATTTCAAAATAGAGTTTTCCAAGGTTATAGTCTTATGGTTAAACCAAAAAATGTCAAAATTTTCGAAAATTCAAAAACTGCAAAAATACTATCTAGAGACTGTGTCCGGGATTTATAATGCAAAAAATCCGGTCTAAATCCAAAATTTCAAAATTGAGTTTTCCAAGGTTATAGTCTTATGGTTAAACCAAAAAATGTCAAAATTTTCGAAAATTCAAAAACTGCAAAAATACTATCTAGAGACTGTGTCCGGGATTTATAATGCAAAAAATCCGGTCTAAATCCAAAATTTCAAAATTGAGTTTTCCAAGGTTATAGTCTTATGGTTAAACCAAAAAATGTCAAAATTTTCGAAAATTCAAAAACTGCAAAAATACTATCTAGAGACTGTGTCCGGGATTTATAATGCAAAAAATCCGGTCTAAATCCAAAATTTCAAAATTGAGTTTTCCAAGGTTATAGTCTTATGGTTAAACCAAAAAATGTCAAAAATTTTCGAAAATTCAAAAAATGCAAAAATACTATCTAGAGACTGTGTCCGGGATTTATAATGCAAAAAATCCGGTCTAAATCCAAAATTTCAAAATTGAGTTTTCCAAAGGTTATAGTCTTATGGTTAAACAAAAAAATGTCAAAATTTTCGAAAATTCAAAAACTGCAAAAATACTATCTAGAGACTGTGTCCGGGATTTATAATGCAAAAAATCCGGTCTAAATCCAAAATTTCAAAATTGAGTTTTCCAAGGCTTATAGTCTTATGGTTAAACCAAAAAATGTCAAAATTTTCGAAAATTCAAAAACTGCAAAAATACTATCTAGAGACTGTGTCCGGGATTTATAATGCAAAAAATCCGGTCTAAATCCAAAATTTCAAAATTGAGTTTTCCAAGGTTATAGTCTTATGGTTAAACAAAAAAATGTCAAAATTTTCGAAAATTCAAAAACTGCAAAAATACTATCTAGAGACTGGGTCCGGGATTTATAATGCAAAAAATCCGGTCTAAATCCAAAATTTCAAAATTGAGTTTTCCAAGGTTATAGTCTTATGGTTAAATAAAAAAATGTCAAAATTTTCGAAAATTCAAAAACTGCAAAAATACTATCTAGAGACTGTGTCCGGGATTTATAATGCAAAAAATCCGGTCTAAATCCAAAATTTCAAAATTGAGTTTTCCAAGTTTATAGTCTTATGGTTAAACCAAAAAATGTCAAAATTTTCGAAAATTCAAAAACTGCAAAAATACTATCTAGAGACTGTGTCCGGGATTTATAATGCAAAAAATCCGGTCTAAATCCAAAATTTCAAAATTGAGTTTTCCAAGGTTATAGTCTTATGGTTAAACCAAAAAATGTCAAAAATTTTCGAAAATTCAAAAACTGCAAAAATACTATCTAGAGAATGTGTCCGGGATTTATAATGCAAAAAATCCGGTCTAAATCCAAAATTTCAAAATTGAGTTTTCCAAGGTTATAGTCTTATGGTTAAACCAAAAAATGTCAAAATTTTCGAAAATTCAAAAACTGCAAAAATAACTATCTAGAGACTGTGTCCGGGATTTATAATGCAAAAAATCCGGTCTAAATCCAAAATTTCAAAATTGAGTTTTCCAAGGTTATAGTCTTATGGTTAAACCAAAAAATGTCAAAATTTTCGAAAATTCAAAAACTGCAAAAATACTATCTAGAGACTGTGTCCGGGATTTATAATGCAAAAAATCCGGTCTAAATCCAAAATTTCAAAATTGAGTTTTCCAAGGTTATAGTCTTATGGTTAAACCAAAAAATGTCAAAATTTTCAAAAATTCAAAAACTGCAAAAATACTATCTAGAGACTGTGTCCGGGATTTATAATGCAAAAAATCCGGTCTAAATCCAAAATTTCAAAATTGAGTTTTCCAAGGTTATAGTCTTATGGTTAAACCAAAAAATGTCAAAATTTTCGAAAATTCAAAAACTGCAAAAATACTATCTAGAGACTGTGTCCGGGATTTATAATGCAAAAAATCCGGTCTAAATCCAAAATTTCAAAATTGAGTTTTCCAAGGTTATAGTCTTATGGTTAAACCAAAAAATGTCAAAATTTTCGAAAATTCAAAAACTGCAAAAAATACTATCTAGAGACTGTGTCCGGGATTTATAATGCAAAAAATCCGGTCTAAATCCAAAATTTCAAAATTGAGTTTTCCAAGGTTATAGTCTTATGGTTAAACCAAAAAATGTCAAAATTTTCGAAAATTCAAAAACTGCAAAAATACTATCTAGAGACTGTGTCCGGGATTTATAATGCAAAAAATCCGGTATAAATCCAAAATTTCAAAATTGAGTTTTCCAAGGTTATAGTCTTATGGTTAAACCAAAAAATGTCAAAATTTTCGAAAATTCAAAACTGCAAAAATACTATCTAGAGACTGTGTCCGGGATTTATAATGCAAAAAATCCGGTCTAAATCCAAAATTTCAAAATTGAGTTTTCCAAGGTTATAGTCTTATGGTTAAACCAAAAAATGTCAAAATTTTCGAAAATTCAAAAACTGCAGAAATACTATCTAGAGACTGTGTCCGGGATTTATAATGCAAAAAATCCGGTCTAAATCCAAAATTTCAAAATTGAGTTTTCCAAGGTTATAGTCTTATGGTTAAACCAAAAAAATGTCAAAATTTTCGAAAATTCAAAAACTGCAAAAATACTATCTAGAGACTGTGTCCGGGATTTATAATGCAAAAAATCCGGTCTAAATCCAAAATTTCAAAATTGAGTTTTCCAAGGTTATAGTCTTATGGTTAAACCAAAAAATGTCAAAATTTTCCAAAATTCAAAAACTGCAAAAATACTATCTAGAGACTGTGTCCGGGATTTATAATGCAAAAAATCCGGTCTAAATCCAAAATTTCAAAATTGAGTTTTCCAAGGTTATAGTCTTATGGTTAAACCAAAAAATGTCAAAATTTTCGAAAATTCAAAAACTGAAAAAATACTATCTAGAGACTGTGTCCGGGATTTATAATGCAAAAAATCCGGTCTAAATCCAAAATTTCAAAATTGAGTTTTCCAAGGTTTTAGTCGTTATGGTTAAACCAAAAAATGTCAAAATTTTCGAAAATTCAAAAACTGCAAAAATACTATCTAGAGACTGTGTCCGGGATTTATAATGCAAAAAATCCGGTCTAAATCCAAAATTTCAAAATTGAGTTTTCCAAGGCTATAGTCTTGGTGTTTATCAAAGAAATGTCAAATTTTTTCGAAATTTAGAAATCTGCAAAAATACAATGTAGAGGTTGTGTTCAAATTTTTCGAAATTTCAAAAACTTCAAAATTACTATGTAGAGGATGTGTCCGGGATTTATAATGCAAAAAATCCGGTCTAAATCCAAAATTTCAAAATTGAGTTTTCCAATGCTATATTTTTGATGTTTTTCCAAGAAATGTCAAAATTTTGGAAATTTCAAAAACTGCAAAAATACTATGTAGAGGATGTGTCCGGAATTTATAATGCAAAAAATCCGGTCTAAATCCAAAATTTCAGGTTTGAGTTTTTCAAGGCTATAGTATAGGTGTTTCTCCAAAAATTTCAAAATTTTCGAAATTTCAAAAACTGCAAAAATAATATCTAGAGGTACTGTCCGTGATTTATAGTGCAAAAAATCCAGTCTAAATCCAAAATTTCAAAATTGCTAAATTTCCGAAATTTCAAAAACTGAAAAAAAAACTCTCTAGAAGCTCTCTCGAAATATCAAAATCTGCAAAAATACTATCTAGAGGTTGTGTCCGGGATTTATAATGCAGAAAATCTGGTCTAAATCCATAATTTAAGAGACAAGTTTTCAAAGGCAATAGTCTAAATCCAAAATTTCAAAATGGTGTTTTCCAAATTGTCTTGGCGTTTTTCCAAGAAATGTCAATATTTTCGAAATTTCAAAAACTGCAAAAAAACTATGTAATTGATATGTCCTGGATGTATAATGCAAAAAATCCGGTCCAAAACCAAAATTTCAAAATTGAGTTTTCAAGACAGTAGTCTCGTCGTTTTTTCCCAAAACATGTCAAAATTTGTAAATTTCAAAAACTGTAAAAATACTATCTTGAGGGTGTGTCCCAGATTTATAAAGCAAAAAATTCGGTCTAAATCCAAAATTTATCCTCTAGATAGTATTTTTGGCAGTTTTTGAATTTTCGAAAATTTTGACATTTTTTGGTTTTGGAAAACTCAATTTTGAAATTTTCGATTTAGACCGGTTTTTTGTATTATAAATCCCGGACACAGTCTCTAGATAGAATTTTTGCAGTTTTTGAATTTTCGAAAATTTTGACATTTTTTGGAAAACCATAAGACTATAACCTTGGAAAACTCAATTTTGAAATTTTGGATTTAGACCGGATTTTTTGCATTATAAATCCCGGACACAGTCTCTAGATAGTATTTTTGCAGTTTTTGAATTTTCGAAAATTTTGACATTTTTTGGTTTAAAAACAAGACTATAACCTTGGAAAACTCAGTTTTTGAAATTTTGGATTTAGACCGGATTTTTTGCATTATAAATCCCGGACACAGTCTCTAGATTGTAATTTTGCAGTTTTTTAATTTTCGAAAATTTTGATATTTTTTTGAGAAAAACCTAGACTATAGCCTTGGAAAACTCAATTTTGAAATTTTGGATTTAGACCGGATTTTTTGCATTATAAATCCCGGACACAGTCTCTAGATAGTAATTTTGCAGTTTTCGAATTTTCGAAAATTTTGATATTTTTTGGTTTAACCATAATATTATAACCTTGGAAAACTCAATTTTGAAATTTTGGATTTAGACCGGATTTTTTGCATTATAAATCCCGGACACAGTCTCTAGATAGTATTTTTGCAGTTTTTGAATTTTCGAAAATTTTGACCTTTTTTGGAAACATTTTAAGGCTATAACCATAAGACTTTGGAAAACTGAAATTTTAGATTTAGACCGGATTTTTTGCATTATAAATCCCGGACACAGTCTCTAGATAGTAATTTTGCAGTTTTCGAATTTTCGAAAATTTTGACATTTTTTGGAAAAACCATAAGATTATAACCTTGGAAAACTCAATTTTGAAATTTTGGATTTAGACCGGATTTTTTGCATTATAAATCCCGGACACAGTCTCTAGATAGTAATTTTGCAGTTTTTTAATTTTCGAAAATTTTGACATTTTTTGGTTTAACCATAAGACTATAACCTTGGAAAACTCAATTTTGAAATTTTGGATTTAGACCGGATTTTTTGCATTATAAATCCCGGACACAGTCTCTAGATAGTATTTTTGCAGTTTTTGAATTTTCGAAAATTTTGATATTTTTTGGTTTAACCATAAGACTATAACCTTGGAAAACTCAGATTTTGAAATTTTGGATTTAGACCGGATTTTTTGCATTATAAATCCCGGACACAGTCTCTAGATAGTATTTTTGTAGTATTTTAATTTTCGATAATTTTGATATTTTTTAGAGAAACACCTAGACTATAACCTTGGAAAACTCAATTTTGAAATTTTGGATTTAGACCGGATTTTTTGCATTATAAATCCCGGACACAGTCTCCAGATAGTATTTTTGCAGTTTTCGAATTTTCGAAAATTTTGAAATTTTTTGGTTTAACCATAAGACTATAACCTTGGAAAACTCAATTTTGAAATTTTGGATTTAG
Organism: Diploptera punctata; assembly: GCA_030220185.1. Taxonomy (NCBI): domain Eukaryota; kingdom Metazoa; phylum Arthropoda; class Insecta; order Blattodea; family Blaberidae; genus Diploptera; species Diploptera punctata. The sequence goes on from JASPKZ010009148.1 coordinate 34,199, forward strand.
ACCGGATTTTTTGCATTATAAATCCCGGACACAGTCTCTAGATACTAATTTTGCAGTTTTTGAATTTTCGAAAATTTTGACCTTTTTTGGAAAAACATTAAGACTATAACCTTGGAAAACTCAATTTTGAAATTTTGGATTTAGACCGGATTTTTTGCATTATAAATCCCGGACACAGTCTCTAGATAGTATTTTTGCAGTTTTTGAATTTTCGAAAATTTTGCCTTTTTTTTGGGAAAAACATAAGACTATAACCTTGGAAAACTCAATTTTGAAATTTTGGATTTAGACCGGATTTTTTGCATTATAAATCCCGGACACAGTCTCTAGATAGTATTTTTGCAGTTTTTGAATTTTCGAAAATTTTGACTTTTTTTGGTTTAACCATAAGACTATAACCTTGGAAAACTCAATTTTGAAATTTTGGATTTAGACCGGATTTTTTGCATTATAAATCCCGGACACAGTCTCTAGATAGTATTTTTGCAGTTTTTGAATTTTCGAAAATTTTGACATTTTTTGGTTTAACCATAAACTATAACCTTGGAAAACTCAATTTTGAAATTTTGGATTTAGACCGGATTTTTTGCATTATAAATCCCGGACACAGTCTCTAGATAGTATTTTTGCAGTTTTTGAATTTTCGAAAATTTTGACATTATTTGGTTTAACAATAAGACTATAACCTTGGAAAACTCAATTTTGAAATTTTGGATTTAGACCGGATTTTTTGCATTATAAATCCCGGACACAGTCTCTAGATAGTATTTTTGCAGTTTTTGAATTTTCGAAAATTTTGACATTTTTTGGTTTAACCATAAGACTATAACCTTGGAAAACTCAATTTTGAAATTTTGGATTTAGACCGGATTTTTTGCATTATAAATCCCGGACACAGTCTCTAGATAGTATTTTTGCAGTTTTTGAATTTTCGAAAATTTGACTTTTTTTGGTTTAACCATAAGACTATAACCTTGGGAAACTCAATTTTGAAATTTTGTATTTAGACCGGATTTTTTGCATTATAAATCCCGGACACAGTCTCTAGATAATATTTTTGCATTTTTTGAATTTTCGAAAATTTTGACATTTTTTGGTTTAACCATAATATTATAACCTTGGAAAACTCAATTTTGAAATTTTGGATTTAGCCCGGATTTTTTGCATTATAAATCCCGGACACAGTCTCTAGATAGTAATTTTGCAGTTTTTGAATTTTCGAAAATTTTGACATTTTTTGGAAAAAAACCATTAAGACTATAACCTTGGAAAACTCAATTTTGAAATTTTGGATTTAGACCGGATTTTTTGCATTATAAATCCCGGACACAGTCTCTAGATAGTATTTTTGCAGTTTTTGAATTTTCGAAAATTTTGACATTTTTTTGGTTTAACCATAAGACTATAACCTTGGAAAACTCAATTTTGAAATTTTGGATTTAGACCGGATTTTTTGCATTATAAATCCCGGACACAGTCTCTAGATAGTATTTTTGCAGTTTTTGAATTTTCGAAAATTTTGACATTTTTTGGTTTAACCATAAAATTATAACCTTGGAAAACTCAATTTTGAAATTTTGGATTTAGACCGGATTTTTTGCATTATAAATCCCGGACACAGTCTCTAGATAGTATTTTTGCAGTTTTTGAATTTTCGAAAATTTTGACATTTTTTTTGGTTTAACCATAAGCCTTTGGAAAACTAAATTTTGGATTTAGACCGGATTTTTTGCATTATAAATCCCGGACACAGACTCTAGATAGTATTTTTGACGTTTTTGAATTTTCGAAAATTTCGACATTTTTGGTTTAACCATAAGACATTGGAAAACTAAATTTTGGATTTAGACCGGATTTTTTGCATTATAAATCCCGGACACAGACTCTAGATAGTATTTTTGCAGTTTTTGAATTTTCGAAAATTTTGATATTTTTTGGTTTAACCATAAGACTATAACCTTGGAAAACTCAGTTTTTCAATTTTGGATTTAGACCAGATTTTTTGCATTATAAATCCCTGACAGAGTATCTTGATTGTATTTCTGTAGTATTTTAATTTTCGATAATTTTGATATTTTTTAGAGAAACACCTAGACTATAGCCATGGATAACTCAATTCTGAAATTTTGGATTTAGACCGGATTTTTTGCATTATAAATCCCGGACACAGTCTCCAGATAGTATTTTTGCAGTTTTCGAATTTTCGAAAATTTTGACATTTTTTGGTTTAACAATAAGACTATAACCTTCGAAAACTCAATTTTGAAATTTTGGAGTTAGACCGGATTTTTTGCATCATAAATCCCGGACGCAGTCTCTAGATAGTATATCTAAGTTTTTGAATTTTCGAAAATTTTGACATCTTTTGGTTTAACTACAAAACTATAACCTTGGAAAACTCAATTTTGAAATTTTGGATTTAGATCGGATTTTTTGCATTATAAATCCCGGACACAGTCTCTAGATAGTATTTTTGCAGTTTTTGAATTTTCGAAAATTTTGCCTTTTTTTGGTTTAACCATAAGACTATAACCTTGGAAAACTCAATATTGAAATTTTGTATTTAGACCGGATTTTTTGCATTATAAATCTCGGACACAGTCTCCAGATAGTATTTTTGCACTTTTTGAATTTTCGAAAATTTTGACATTTTTTGGTTTAACCATAAAATTATAACCTTGAAAAACTCAATTTTGAAATTTTGGATTTAGACCGGATTTTTTGCATTATAAATCCCGGACACCGTCTCTGGATAGTATTTTTGCAGTTTTTGAATTTTCGAAAATTTTTACATTTTTTGATTTAACAATAAGACTATAACCTTGGAAAACTCAATTTTGAAATTTTGGATTTACAACCGGAGTTTTTTGCATTATATATCGCCGGGGACATCAGTCTCTAGATAGTATTTTTTTCAGTTTTTGAATTTTTCGAAGATGTTGACTTTTTTTCGTTTAACCATAAGACATAACTTGGAAAAACACTCAAATTTGAAATTTTGGATTTAGATCGGATTTTTTGCATTTTAAATCCCGGACACAGTCTCTAGATAGTATTTTTGCAGTTTTTGAATTTTCGAAAATTTGGGCTTTTTTTGGTTTAACCATAAGACTATAACCTTGGGAAACTCAATTTTGAAATTTTGGTATTTAGACACGGATATTTTTGCATTATAAATCTCGGACATACAGTTTCCAGATAATATAGTTTTGGCATTTTTGAATTCTCGAAAATTTTGACATTTTTTGGTTTAAACGCATAAGATTATAACTTGAAAAA